>JBBPBX010019588.1:11719-44311 GCA_038048925.1 Garcialebias charrua | reverse complement strand
TGAATGAATGAAAAAAATCACTGCCTCAAAAATGACTGACTTGTATATTTGCAGCAGTGGAGGGGCAGCACGGTGAGGCAACTGGTAGAGCTGCTGCCTCTCAGCGAGCAGGTTGCCCCAGTTCAAATCCCGGTCCGGGGGCCTTCAGGGTGGAGTTTGTATGTTCTCTCCGTGCACGCGTGGGTTTTCTCCAGGTATTCCAGTTTCCTCCCACAGACCCAAAACATGCATGTTAGACTGACTGGTAACTTGACATTGTCTCTAAGTGAGAGTGTGAATGGTTGTTTGTCTCGTTTGTCTCTGTAGCCATTTTCGCACTGCACGGCCCTCCCCAGCCCGGCTCGTCCCTGGTTGGCCCAGAGCCCGGCCTGGCCCGCCCTCGCTCATTACGCATTTGCGGAGAGCCGCCTTGAAGTGGGTGGAGAGTTCTCTTGAAGTGGGTGGAAAGTTCTCTTGAAGTGGGTGGAAAGTTCTCTTGAAGTGGGTGGAGTGTTCTCTTTAAGTGGGTGGAGTGTTCTCTTGAAGTGGGTGGAGTGTTCTCTTGAAGTAGGTGGAGAGTTCTCTTGAAGTGGGTGGAGAGTTCTCTTGAAGTGGGTGGAGAGTTCTCTTGAAGTGGGTGGAGTGTTCTCTTGAAGTGGGTGGAGTGTTCTCTTGAAGTGGGTGGAGTGTTCTCTTGAAGTGGGTGGAGAGTTCTCTTGAAGTGGGTGGAGAGTTCTCTTGAAGTGGGTGGAGAGTTCTCTTGAAGTGGGTGGAGAGTTCTCTTGAAGTGGGTGGAGTGTTCTCTTGAAGTGGTGGAGTGTTCTCTTGAAGTGGGTGGAGAGTTCCTGTGTGCGCACTTGGTGTGTGTTAAGAGGTGGAAAAAGAAGGGACGCCGCTAAAAAATATTTGTTAGCTGAATATATATATTGTATTAGTGTTTTTGAGTTTAATGTTTGTTAATAACTGATTACAAATCAGCTTATTTTACGTGCGTAGCAAGGATTTTCTAAGGGGCGATCCGTTAAAAGATAGAGTGGACCTACAAAAAGCAAGATACCCAGTAGCTCACTGGTTAAGCGTTGGGTTAGTGCTCCGAGCCTTTTCTCGACGCGGGTTCAAATCTCACTCGGTTCGGTTGAAACTTATTTTACGTTTGTCTTTCATTGGATAAAAAAATGAGGACTGAGATAAAAAAAGGAGTTTGTGAAACTCTTTTTTTATGCAATAAAAGACAAATGTAAAATAAGTTTCAACCGAACCGAGTGAGATTCAAACCTGCGTCGAGAAAAGGTTTGGCGCGCCAACCCAATGCTTAACCAGTGAGTCAGAGTCAGAGAGTCTTTATTGTCATTTGCACCGCATGTAGTACATGTGATGAAATGAGATTATGTACACAGGGTCCCAGTTACATCCAACAACAAAATGTGAGAGAAAAACAGTAATAACATCTAGGATATGAACTAAGAAAAACATCCAACTAGAAATACACTAAGCCCTAGAGTAATAGAAAAACGTCATTACAAACAGCAGCACGAACATGAGTCTTTATGAGCAGATGGTCACAGATGAACACAGCAACAAGAAAACAGATCAGCATCAGCATGATGTGATATTTCACAGTGATTATTCTTATTATTTATTTATTTTATTCTTATTATTTATTTATTCATGAGTCTAACAGCCTCAGGGTAGAAGCTGTTCCTCAGTCTAGTGGTTCTACATTTGATGCTCCTCAACCTCCGTCCTGAGGGGAGTGGGGCAAAGAGTGTGTGTGCTGGGTGAGTGGGATCTTTCATGATGCAGGTGGCTTTTTTCCTGCATCTCGAAGTGTACAATATTTTCTGGTGTATAGGTTGCACCTGTGTATAGGTCGCATTATCCAATTATTACCAATAGATTGGAAAAATCCCTAGATAGGTCGCACTGGTGTATAGGTCGCACCTACGTTTAGCTCTGCTGCAAATGTCTGCCACAGGAGCGCACAGCAAGGCTTTTAAGAAGATTAACACTTAAAAACAATTATTTGTTTGATAAAAATTATAGCAAATATGTGTCTGAGCTGAACTTTTCCTTAATAAATGAACGTAATTGTGAAATGAGCTGGATTTAAAAATTTGTTTCGCCGAAAGTGATAACAAGCCATATATAGGTCGCACCTGAGTATAGGTCGCAGGCCTTGAAAAAACCATAAAAAGGTGCGACCTATACACCGGAAAATACGGTAAATGTCTGTGATGGTGGGGAGACTGACTCCAACAGACTTCTGTGCAGCCTTCACCACTCTCTGCAGAGCTTTTCTTTCTGCAGCTGTGCAGCCTCCATGCCACACATTGATGCTGGAGCACAGGATGCTCTCCACTGCACACCTGTAGAAGGAGGTGAGGACTGGGCTACTCAGACCAGCTCGTCTCAGCCGTCTGAGGAAGTAGAGTCTCTGATGACCTTTCTTGATCAGGCTGGTGGTGTTGTTGGTCCAGCTGAGATTATCATTCAAGTGTACCCCCAAGTACTTGTAGCTGGAGACCACTTCCACCACTGATCCACCTATGTTCAGTGGGGTGTGTGTTTGTTTGTTCCTTCTGAAGTCCACAATCATCTCCTTTGTCTTCTTCACATTCATGTGAAGGTTATTCTCTTTGCACCAGCTCTCCAGGTGTTCCACCTCCTGCCTGTAGCTGGACTCATCATTGTTTGTGATGCATCCCACCACCGCTGTGTCATCTGCAAACTTTACAATATGACAACCTGGTTGGGTAGCTGCACAATCATATGTGAGCAGAGTGAACAGAAGGGGGCTCAACACACATCCTTGAGGAGAGCCAGTGCTGAGGGCAATGGTGGAGGAGGAGAAGTTGTGGATCCTCACTGACTGTGGTCTGTTTGTTAAAAAGTCTAGTACCCAGTTACAAACGGAGGGGCTTAGTCCAAGTGTGGATAGTTTGTCCATCAGAGTTTGGGGGATCATGGTGTTGAAGGCAGATGTGAAGTCCACAAAGAGCATACGGACGTATGAGTCCTTCTGATCCAGGTGGGTGAGAGCAGTGTGGACCACGGACGAGATGGCATCCTCTGTTGATCGGTTCTCACGGTAAGCATACTGATGAGGGTCCTCGTTGATGTTGACGGTTGTTTTGATGTGGGTCATGACCAGTTTTTCGAAGCATTTTGCAACTATCGGGGTGAGGGCCACCGGCCGATAGTCATTCAGACCAGTCACTGTGGAGCTTTTTGGGACTGGGATGATGGTGGCGGTCTTCAGGCAGGTGGGGACTGTCTCCAGAGCAAGTGAGGTGTTGAAGATGTCAGCCAGCACCTCACAGAGCTGGTCCGCACATTCCTTCAGAACTTTCCCGGGGATGTTGTCCGGTCCAGTTGCTTTATGAGGGTTGATCCTTCTGAGACTACTCCTCACTTCTGTTGTGGTCACGCTGAGATGCTCTTCCTCTGATGATGAGGTGAGTCTGGTGCTGGGTGGTCTATTTGGGTCTTCAAACCGTGCATAAAACTTGTTGAGGGCATCAGGCAGAGATGGGTCTTTGGGGCACTGTTTGCTCCTGCTTTTATAGTCAGTTATGCATTTGATGCCCTTCCACATGCTCCGTGGGTCTTGTGAGGTGAACTGTCCCTCGATCCTCCGTGCATATGTGGCCTTGGCCCTCTTGATTCCAGATACAAGCTCTTTCCTGGTCTTCCTCAGTTCCTCTGAGTCTCCAGACTTGAAGGCAGTGTTCCTGGCTGCCAGCAGGGTGCGAACCCTTTTGTTTAACCAGGGTTTTGTGTTGGGGTAAGATTTAACATATTTTTTTATGGATACATTTTCAGAGCATGTGCTAATATAACCCAGAACTGAGGAAGCATAAAGTTCCAAATCCACAGAGCTTCCATCAGTAGCTGCCTCCCTGAAGACAGACCAATCAGTTTTTTCAAAGCAGTCTCTCAACATGGGGGAGCTATTCTGGAGCCAAATTTTTACTTCCTTTTGTTCTGGTTTACAACGTCTTAGTGGGGGGAGTTGTGCTGGGACCAAGAGGAGTGATAAATGGTCAGAACCCCCGAGCGGTGGGCGTGGCTTCGCTGTATACGCGCCTACATTTGTGTAGACGTGATCGAGGGTGTTACTCCCTTGTGTTGCTATGAATACGTGTTGATTGAAGGTTGGGAGAGAGTCTTTTAAATTCACGTGGTTGAAGTCACCTAAAACAATGCAAAGCCCCTCTGGATATTTACACTGCAGCGAGCTGAGTAAGTCATGAATTTCTTCAAGGGTGACTTTAGCATTAGCATCTGGGGCAATGTAGATAACAGTGATAAGGATCACTGAATAGTCGCGGGGTAGATAATGAGGGTGACACCTCACTGTGATCAGCTCCACAGCAGCTGTGCAAATGCTTCTGATAACAGCACAGTTTCTACACCAATCCGTACTCACGTACACACAGACACCGCCGCCTCGTGTTTTTCCCGTAGTCTCTGTGCAACGGTCCGCTCTGAAAAAGAGTCTGTCATCCAGTTCATACACAGAGTCAGTGGTTTCCTTAGAAATCCACGTTTCCGTGAGGCAAAGCACAGAGCACCTCTTCATTTCCTCCGACGTTGTCACTCTCAGACGAAGCAAATCCATTTTGTTTTCCAGCGAGCAGACGTTAGCCAGAAAAAGAGCTGGCATCAGGGGTCTCCCGGTTTTAGCGTCCGCCTTTAGTCCAACCATAATCCCTACCCGGCAGCCTCGCTTCTGATGCCGGGAGCAGCGCTTCCTTTTCTTATCTCCGGAGCGTGAGCCGGAGCATCTCCGCTGCTGCTGGTGGTAGAAGACTTCAAGAGCCGCATCCTGCCGAGCGTAGATTTGAGTTTGTTGCTGATTTCAGCTGTTCCCTGTGGCAAATTCGCTCCAATTCTCAACAGTTCAGTTCGGCTATAATTCACCCGCATAAAATGTGCAGAGTCAGGTACAGAATCACTATTAAAACTACTAAAAGCTAGGGATGAACTGAGAGCCCATGAAGCTGCTGCCGGTCGGAGTGTGGCCATCTTCAGGTATTTATGGTTTATGGTTTCACTTTGATGAACTCGCATTATGGTTTTGGCAAGTGTTTTACATCGGATGCCATTCCTGATGATGGCATCCGATGTACACATTGGGACCGGCACAAGAGATACACTGGCTTGTGCTCCCTAGTGGCTGGCTTTTAAAGAACACAATTGATGTTTGGTATAGGACCCATCAATATATTGGAGATATCCCCTCCATTTCTTCTTTTTCGCCTATCTGGGGGAACAGATACTTTAAAGCGGCTACGCCTGGATAGGTCAATGGGAACAGATACTTTAAAGCGGCTACGACTGCCATTACCACTACGCCACTGGGCGGCCGTGGCGTAGTGGTAATGGCAGTTGTCCCCTGATCGGAAGGTTGGCGGTTCGAATCCCGGTTCCCCACACAATGTGTCGTTGTGTCCTTGGGCAAGACACTTAACCCTGAGTTGCTCCCGGTAGGTCTGGAAAGCACCTTGCATGGTAGTCTGCCACTACCGGTGTATGAATGTGTGTAGCATTCAATGTGTGTAGCGCTTTGAGATTTTCACTAATGAAAAGCGCGTTATAAATTGAATTCATTATTATTATTATTATTAAAGCAGGAAGAGCTGATGGAGGTTTCAAAATCTGGGCAAATAAAGGTGTACAGAAATTGGCAGATCTTTATAAGGATGATACAATTCTTACATTTGAGCAGTTATGCCAAATATATAACAATTCAAAGAAACACTTTTATAAATACTTACAAATTAAACATTTCATTATGTCAAAACATAAATGGATTGAATCCAAACCACCACTGTCATACCTAGATAATTTTGTACTAGAAAATCTGGAGAGGAGAGGCCATATTTCATTATTTTACGCAGCTTTACTAATGCATGATAAGGAATGCACCGTAGATAGATTGTATGCATGGAGAGCTGATATCCAAGAAGAGATACAGGTGGCGGACTGGGAAACTGCATGCTTAAAAGCCCAAAAGCAGTCAATTAATACAAGGATGAAACAAGTGGTTGATGAAAACTTACATAACTCCAGTCAAACTGAACTGCTGGACACCTAACATTCCAGATAACTGCTGTAAGTGTTTGGTTGGAAAGGGTACTCTTTTTCACTGTGTATAGGAGTGTCCAAAATTACAGCAATATTGGAACATAATAACGCAAACTTTGTCAAAGATCGTTGGAGTGAACGTACCTGCTGAGCCTAGAATGTGTGTTTTAGGTATTTACCCAGAGAACTGTGTTTTTAGTTCCAGACAGCTAAAATTGATTGACTTTGGGCTTCTGCAGGCTAGGAGATTAATATCTCTACACTGGAAAAAAATGGACATACCGTCAAACCACATCATGTATGGTTCTGGAGCGACTCACTTATATTGTCAGAGGAAAGGGAGCGAAATTTGAGGAAACATTGTCACCGCTGACCAAGTTTCTGAAACAATACAAAGAACATTAAGAGAAATGTACAGATTGCTGAGGCTTTATTTTATTTTATTTTTATTTTTTATTTTATTTTTTGTGTGTTTTTTATTTTCATTTGTGTTTTTTTGTTTATATTTGCTTAATTTGAGGATTAAAGACCGTGTAAAGTGAATTTCAACATTTTCTTCAATAAACATTATAAATGTCATAATGGTAATCTTGTAAATGAGTAAAAAGTCTCAAAATTGTAGCTCAATTAATTTTGGAGTTATAGAGCAAACTGTGTATAAACATTTTTCTGTTTCAGGATTTTTTAGGCGTGTTTTAAACGTGACCGCGTTTCGTCACGCGGTCCTCATTAGTATAGCCCCACCCCCTGCAGCTCCAGCCGTATAAATTCGCCTCGGTGGAGCCGTTCACTCGCGAATCGCAGATAGCATCAGATAGCAATAGCATAGATATTTTGTTCATTGTTAGCTAGCTAATCAATTATGCCTCGTTCGTGCATCTTCCCTGGATGTCGTAATGGTCAGGGCACCCGTACAAATCATAACATATTTTTATACCGCGTGGTTTTATACCGAGTATCTGTAATGCCTGGATAGGTCAATGGATAAAGTGCTTGCCTTCCGTCCCAAACCCCACGGGTTCAAATCCAGCATGGTATAACTTTATTTTTTATTTTTTATTCATTCCAGATTAAAAACACACAAGAAAATACAAAAACAGCGTAACTCTTGGAAAAAGACAGACAGAACTCAAATAAAAACAGAGCAGGTTTACTGGATCTCTGCTGCCTGCCTCTCCACCTCCACACAGTCAGCGCAGCTGCGCTGAAACCACGCCCACGCACTGACACGCCCCCAGCGTTCCAGGGCAAGGCAAAATCATGTTTTTTCATGATTTTTGAGACTTAATTTTATAAGGTAAACAATGTTTTTAATCAGTCAGATTTATATGGGTGATTAATAACACATATTTATGCCATGTGACAAACTAAAAACACACATTTAATTTCACTTTACACGGTCTTTAAGTTATTTAATGTGAATCTTATGTTAAATATATCATTGTCACTTGTCTTACTTTTGTTATAAAATTCAATAAATATAATGTTTAATTGGGACCACACATGCAAAATTCACTTTTTAATGTTTTTTTTTACTCAACTTTGGGTATGTACTTCATAAAAAAACAGTCCTAAGGCCAAAGAAATGCACCCAGTGGTTTATTTACTCTAAGTAGATTTATTTGTCTGTGATAAAAACGGTTCGTTCCTCACTTCCTGCGGTTTGTGACGTCACAAACCGCAGCCACAACCCACCACAACCTGAGTCCAGCCCCTCACCTAGCAACCCCTGGTTAGGCTCAACCCACTTCTGTATTAAACACATGACTGTTGTTTTTCATGATTTCATCTCATCTTTTGTTTATATGTTCTTAATTTCATGTGTACAGCACTTTGTTGCAGCTGTGTTTTTTTTAAATGGCTTTATAAATAAAGTATAATTGTTATTTTTATGTTTTAGTTCAATTTTTAGTGTATTTGCGATCGCTCCCAACGCGCAGCCGGCAAAAATTAAACGAGCGGACCCCCGGCGTAGGGACCGGCGGCAACGGGACCCTCTTCTGGCGCGATGGAGCGGAGCTTCAACTGTACAGCCTCGCAGCAGCCTCGCAGCAGCGAGGACCTTCTCCTTACGGATTAATTTACGGGAGACACTTGGTGAACTTTGTGTTGTCTTGACTGGAACAGCGATAACTCCCAAAATCGCCGCGTGCAACGAGCGGAGCTGGCGAACACCGGAAGAGGAACAAGCTAACATTAGCATCGGATTCGGGTGGTCTAATGCTAAAAGGAGCAGCAAATTGCGGCGCGCTCAGACGGGTTTCGGTAAGTTATCTTAAGCTAGCACTAACAGTAAGTCAAATGAGTAATAAAAAAAGAGCTAATTTTAAAACAACAACACATTACAGATACTGGCTGTTACAGAGGGCGTAAACAGATCTATGAAGGGCGTGGACTTCAGAACTCAGTATCAGAAACCGGTCGTTCAAAACGAAAGTTAAAAATGGCAGAATTAAAAAGGGTATAATTAATTATCTAAGAATTATTGTGTGTATTAAAATGAATTAATATTGTCAAGATAGCACACAGACATAACATAAAAATTTTAAAGACCTATATGTGGTCCCCTTTAAAAAAATCTGTTGGGCTTCACCTTGACACTCAGACAATATTTCTGAGTGCCACAAGGGAGAAAAACAACAACATAAAAAGTCCAACAGATTCTTAAAGCCACTTAGAGAGATCAAGGTCGAGAGCTTCAGATCTTTTTGCAAAATATTCCAGGAAGCAAGAGCAGAGTAGGAGAAGGCCCTTTTGCCTAGTTCAGTCCTCACTGAGGGAACACTGCAAGTAATAATGTCCTGAGAGTGCATGCTGTAGCTGCACTCACGCACAAACAAGGCCTAGTATTCAGATTTAGACATGATCTATTTCTGAAAAAGAAACCCAATTTAATTTTCAGTTTCTTTACCAAGTTTAGTAGCTGATGTCAAAGCCTAGGCCTCACTCAATAAATTGTAGGCCTGGGCCATGCCTGGTGGCTAATAATGGTTTCAAAACCTAGTAGTAGCTGGTAGTTGGTGTCAAGCCTAGGCCTCGCCTGGTGGCAAGCAGCTGGTGCTGGAAGGCCTTGCTGGGTAGCTGGTGCTGGTATCAAAGACTGGTGGCTAGTAGTTGGCGTCAAAGCCTGGACCTCGCCTGGTGGCAAGTAGCTGGTGCTGGTAGGCCTTCATCTCAACAGGCAGGGGTAGTTCTTTACAAAAAGGTTATTGTGTCAAATGTAGCTCACCATCAGAGATTCCACAGGAAAATGAAATAATCCACACAAAAAAAATCTGATCTTGGTTTTCAAAGTGTAAATGGGTCCAAATCTTGTGTTCTGGATTTTTGTCTCAGCTCCTCACCATATGGGTGTATCCTCTGTGGCAGCCATCTTGTATTCTTGAGGTCATACATGTACTGTATGGTGTAGTGCAGATGTTTGGATGGAGAGGTGCTGGAGCAAGCAGGAGGACAGAGCAGAGGACACACGTCTGTCCATGAGGCAGGCACAGCAGGTGTTTTCTGTTGAAACACACACATACATCAACATCTGCAGAAATTAAAACACAGAGAAAAACATGTGGTCCTTACGTGTACTGTATGGTGTAGTGCAGATGTTTGGATGGAGAGGTGCTGGTAGGAGGAGAGAGCAAAGGACACACGTCTGTCCATGAGGCAGGCGTAACAGGAGTTTTCTGTTGAAACACACATACACATCAATATCTGCTGAAATTAAAACACAGATAAAAACATGTGGTCCTTACATGTATGGTGTAGTGCAAATTTGGGATGGACCAGGGGCAGTGATGCTTTAGAGTCTGTGGAGAGAGCGGCGATGAATACAGTACAGTAGATATAGCCAAAACGTCAAACAAAAAAATACAGTGAAGGAAAAAAATTAACATGTCTTTGCTGTACCTTTATGAGGATGCTGTGCAGGTTAGTGGAGGTGGGTAGGTCAGTGATGGGATGGTGAAGCTGGTGGACAGGAGAGGAGAAGGAGGAGGAGCAGCAGGCTGTGAAAATAAGCAGAGTACAAATGGATTAACAGATGAAGTTACTGTATGTAACATGACACAACTCAGAAAAATAAAAAATAAAAATAACATTTCATTACTGTACCTGTAGGGAGGGAGCAAGTGGGGGGGGGAGGCGTCTTTTACTGGGGAGAGGGTGAGCGGTCCATGGACTCCTCCTGGCTTGCTGCAGTAGGACTGGATGGTCTTTCTTCTGGTGTACCAGCAGATCTTGGAGGCGGTGCTGGGACCTTGGTGACAAATCTCAGAATCGTGCTATGTTCCTGTTTTTTTTTTCATACAGGATCTGCTGGTAACACGCCATGTCATCTAGGACAGCTCTAGAGACCCTGGTGAACCTCTCCCCATCGGCGTCCTGCGCCTCAATCCTGGCTAAGGCGCTATGGAGTTCTTTAAATGCTTTGGCCAACTCCTACCTGGTGAAGGTCTTAAGCGGAGGGCTTGGCGTGACCTGCTCCTCTTCCTCATTTGGGACTTGCCTGTCCAGCTGCATCAGGTCATCAACTGACAACTCCTGTCCTGCTTCACCCAGCAGTTGTTGGACATCTTCCTCCTCCATGTTGAGCTCCAGTGACCTGCCCATCTCCACAACGTCCAGCTCCCAGGAACTGGTCAGTTCCTGGGAACTGGGTGAAGCCTGAACCAGCTGTGGACACAGCTTCTTCCACACGCCACTCAAGTTGTTTTGCGTCACCCGTTCCCAGGAGTGACCAATGTTCTGCACAACATCATAGATGTACTTCTTCCAGAAGTCTTTCAGGGTGACTTCTGGAGACTTATCTGTTTCCTCCAAAGCATCACGGATGACCCTCTGGAGGTAGTACGCCTTGAAGGTACTGATGACCCCCTGGTCCATTGGCTGGATCAGAGACGTGGTGTTCGGAGGCAGGTACTCCACCTTCACATGTGAGTTAATGTCGGTGAGATCAGCAGGGTGCCCTGGAGCGTTGTCCAACACCAGCAAGACTTTAAAGGGAATGCTTTTGGCATTGCAAAATCGCCGGACATCTGGCACAAAGTGTTTGGTGAACCAATTTGAGAACACAGCCAGTGTCACCCAGGCCTTCCGATTTGCGCTCCAACACATTGGCAGCATTTTTTTTTATTAATGTTTTTGAAGGCTCGGGGGTTCTCAAATTGATAGACCAACAAAGGCTTGAGTTTACAATCCCCAGAAGCATTTGCCCCGAACAACAAGGTCAAACGCTCCTTGCCAACCTTGTGACCTGGTGCTGTTCGTTCGTCTCTGCTAATGTAGGTACGGTTGGGCAAACACTTCCAGAACAGCCCTGTCTCATCGGCATTAAACACCTGTTGGGCACTGTACCCATCGTCCCTGATGATCTGAGCCAGTGTGTCAGGGAAGGCCTCAGCTGCCTCGTGGTCACCACTGGCAGCTTCCCCTGTTTAAATGCACACAAACATGACACGGTTAAGCTGTTGTAACACTGTAATAAAAGGAAAAATGAAAAAAATTGTAAGTCGGGGACTACCTATTAAAAAAAGAGAAATTAAATGCTCACCCTATATCTTCAGGTTGTGAAAGTTGGCTCTCTCCTTGAATCATTGAAACCAACCTTTGGAGACGTTGAACTACTCTGGTCCACTGCCCCCCTCTCCCCCATCACCCCCCGCTGATGTGCCTGAAGTGCCTTCTCCAGCATGACTCTGTGCTGAAGTGCCTTCTAAAGGATCAGTCTGTGCTGCACCCCCTCCCCCCTGCACCTCCCTCACTCCTCACTTCTTGTTGGAGCCTACGGTATATCATCTGAGCTTTCTCCCGGATGACAGACAGGCTCACGGGCACGCGCCTTTGAGACATATCTTTAGGCCATAGCACCAGCAACCTCTCCATTTCAACGATCAGACCTGACCTCTGTTTGGTGATGATCGTTGACCTCATTGGAGCGGAGTCACGCACATGCTGCAAAATCCTCTCTCTGTCGTTTTTAATCGTCCCCACCATGGAACGTGCAAACCCTAGCTTCCCTGCTATCTCGCTCTGGGTCAAGCCCTGATCTGACATTTTTATGATTTTTAGCTTGGTCTCAAGCGTTATAGCTTTTCTGGGTTTCTTACCCGCACCCGCGCTCCCATCCACTGACTTTGACGATCTCTTGGGTCCCATTTTAAAAATTAGTGAACACGTTGCTTTTCAAAGCTAAGCTAATATTAATGCTAACTCTGTAACTTACTGTATGCTCTTCTATAGCCAAAACTCAACCACGCGGGTCGGATTGGTGCATCCCTTTAAATACTACCGCAGAACCTGTAGGTATCCCTCCGCCGCCTTTGTTTCGCCAGGTACAGTACGGGTGTGTATACATCCGCCGGCCGCCCCACCCCCCCTCCTCCCGCTAGCGGTAGTTTTCCACAGTCATGCGCCAACAGTCAAGGTAACCCCTCCCCCACCGTGCCGTAATGATGCACTTATGCCGTAGCTCGATTCCATACTTTTAACGGGGCTCGTTCATAAGTACCGCATCTAGTATGCCGTAGCTCCACTCCATACTTTTAACAGGGCTCGTTCGTAAGTCCCGCATCTAGTATGCCGTAGCTCGATTACATACTTTTCAACGTGGTTCGTTCGTAAGTCGTGCAGTATCCCGATTTCATAGATTCAACAGGGCTTGTTCGTAAGTCTGAGTTGCCGTAGGTCTGGGGCGTCGTAAGTCGAGGACTCCCTGCATATGTATACACACACACACACATATATATATATATATATATATCAGAGATGGGGACTCGAGTTTGGGACTCGGACTCGAGTCGCACTTAAGTCGCAAAAACAGAGACTTCAGACTCGACTCGGACTTGCATTCAAAAGGATTCAAAAGACTTCCAACTCGACTCGGACTTGCATTCAAAAGACTTCCAACTCGACTCGGACTTGCCATTTGAGACTCGTGAGCATCGAGAATTGTTCGGAACCGGGACTAACTGTCCGGTTTTCCCGAAATCGTTCAAAATATTAATTTGCGATTCCTATGTTCGATGCTAGTTAGCCGACCGGAAGTAGCCGCCACCGAAAACCAACGAAGAAGAATCCACCGGAAGTGTGCATCTGCTATCGATAGCGTACTAATTTAATAAAATGACCAGTCAGGTCAGTGTAGCACTTGCAATAATTTTCTATCATGCAAAGGAGGGTGGGGAAGTAAAATAGTGTCCCGTCTTTGACGCACTCCACCGGATTATTTTCGCTTCGTATCCGACCGGAAGTACAGAGTGGTCCGTCTGCAAAACGCTCCACCGAACTTTTCGCTAATCGCTACCTCTTCAGCTCCATCAGGTTGGTAAATAAATAAACTATAAACTAGTCTCATACCAAGATTAAGGCAGCTAATAAGTTATACTCCGCTTAAAGCGGTAAGTCAGCTCAAATACAAACACGATGCTAACGTTAGCTCGGTTTTTTTTTCTTAGACAAACGACCTGAAATGGCTTCACAGTGTTCACCAGTGACTGTCCAAGGTAAATACTGTACGTCAGTGTAACCGAGTGCCACAAAACAGTTACAGCATATGTTGTGAAAAGGTTGCATCCCTTTTCAGATGTGGATTCAATTCAACCATGGATTGCACTTACATTGCACTCAAATCCAACACTTATTAACATTCTTAATTCATTTAAAGTTCTCTGTGTCTTTTAAAATGTTTTAATGTCTCTAGTTTTCATTATTATATAATTTCTGTTTATGTTCTCTTTCATTCCATTATGAGTGAATGTCACAGTTTGAAGAATTATTGAATAGGTTAGTTAGGCAATAACAACAGAGCTAATAATTGTATACATTCTCAGTCTTAAAAATGATTTAATAATCTCTTTTTACTGATAATACTGATAAACCTGTTGTTTGTTTAGGAACTTCCTGCAGTCTGTCCAGAAAGTCTCCACTGGAGGAGCTTTTTGCTGAGCAAGAGGCACAACATAATGTCACAGCTCCATGTCCATGAAGAAACAAATGGAGAGAGGGCTGCAGATACCAGGACATCCCACCAGCTGTTCTGTCTGAGGATCCTGCTGCTGTGGTGGAACCAGGTTAGCCCATCAGTGGGAGCTCAGTAACATGACTGCAGCATCAGACACTGGACAATATTATTTGTACTGTATAATAATAATAATACTGTATATGTTTGTGAGTCCTCCATGTTGGCTCTCTGCCCTGTGAGAAATTCATAGTACCGGTAAATGTAACAAAAAGGAAAAAGTTCATAGCATTAAATTCAAACAGAAGTTCAAATTATTTCATCCTGAAATAACTCTGGCTAACTACTGTAGCTTTTTTATAACATGGAGTTAAACTCAAAGCAGTCTCCTCAGATAAATAGTGTTACCATTATTTTTATATTAAAGTTTCTGTTAACTTATTATTTTTATATTAAAGTTTCTGTTAACTTATTATTTTTATATTTGATTGTTTCTGTTCAGTGCCCTGAGACAATTTGTGACTTGGAGCTATACAGTATAAATAAACTGAACTGAATTGAATTGAGGAGAGACATTTAATGTAATGTTTTGGCCTCTACATTCAGATAAAAATAAGCTGTAACGTGTAGTCACTGCCTAAAAGGTTGTTAGCAGCTGCTACAAACAAGCTTAGCGTCAGTGTGTTAATCTAATGTTAACCTGGATATTTTTAAAAGGAGAGACATTTAATGTCCATTGTTTGCGAATGAATAGCATACATTCATTCACGGTGTCACTCAAATATTAGGGACTTGACTTGGACTTGACTTGGACTTGAGATCAGAGACTTGAGACTTGACTTGGACTTGAGATCAGAGACTTGAGACTTGACTTGAGACTTGACTTGGACTTGACCTGGACGTGAGATCAGAGACTTGAGACTTGACTTGGACTTGAGATCAGAGACTTGAGACTTGACTTGGACTTGCAAAAAATGACTTGTGAGCATCTCTGCTCAAACCCCACCGAGCATCCGTCATTTTGAGAACCGAAGATACACAGCCCATGTCATGTCAATGTGCCTCTCTCCCATTTTTCTTAAAGACACACGCTGCTCTCTCCCTCACTATCCATCCTTTGGTTCAAATGGTCTTATATTGCCATCTGGTGGTCAAAAAAGGTAATACACACAAAAATTTACCAAAATTTCTTCTTAAATTTGACAATAATTACTAATTATTGTCAAATTTCA
Source organism: Garcialebias charrua (assembly GCA_038048925.1). Taxonomy (NCBI): domain Eukaryota; kingdom Metazoa; phylum Chordata; class Actinopteri; order Cyprinodontiformes; family Rivulidae; genus Garcialebias; species Garcialebias charrua. Next base: position 29,062 of record JBBPBX010019588.1, on the reverse strand, counting down.
AACAATATTATCATTTATTGCAATAATTTCTGAGACAATTAATTGCCCAGCAACATTTATTATCATGACAGGCCTAGTTTAGAGGCTAAAATTGTTTTAAAATGGTGGCCATCCATTTGTTCTTTGTCCTGCTCAGACTAGCGTTTAGCATCTTAATCTCGGCCGTGGCACAGTGGTAATGGCAGTCGACCCCCGATCAGAAGGTTGGAGGTTCGAATCCCGCGTCTGCCCACCATGTGTCGTTGTGTCCCTGGGCAAGACACTTAACCCCGAGTTGCTCCCAGTAGGACTGGATGGCGCCTTGTAAGGCAGGCTACCACTACCGGTGTATGAATGTGTGAATGAATGGGTGGATGGTTGGTATTGTAAAGCGCTTTGGGGCTCCTCACAGGGGGCTAGAAAGCGCTATATAAATAAGCTCCATTTACCATCTCCAACACATCTCAGAAAAACAAACTATCTCCGAGGTCATTCACATGGCTATCTACAACAGGTAAGATATTAATTGTTCATAACCTTTCCACAAATCCACACCCCAAAACATCTGATTTATTCCTTCAGTATTTTTCCTGCAGAAGAAGAAAGAAACATGTTTACTGTTCCAGATACCTAATGTGGCTGGATTGATTTCTTGATCATTTTGTCCCAGAACTGGTTGACTGTGATGGACTGGACCAGGCGTGCAGAGGCGGGCTGCCATCAAATGCTTACGAAGCTATTGAGAAACTGGGTAAAAAGCTGATTCAATAAAACATTATGAAATTATTATTTGTACTTTATAAAAATCAAAGAGGTGCATTCAACTTGTATGTTTTTACGTGTTGTGCAGTAAAGTGGTTAGATTAATATTTGCTTATCATTGGGTTCAAAGTTTTTATTTGATCTTAATGTGTCGTTTAGGTGGTTTGGAGACAGAAACCGACTATTCCTACACCGGACACAAGCAGAAGTGTGACTTCACTGACAAGAAGGTGGCTGTCTACATCAACAGCTCCGTGGAGCTGTCCACAGATGAGAAGGGTGAGAACAGTCCACTGTGCTGAGCAAATGTTCAGATACTGATGGATTCTTTTTCTTTTGTATCTTAAGAAATTGCAGCTTGGTTGGCAGAAAACGGACCAGTCTCTGTTGCTCTGAATGCCTTCGCCATGCAGGTGAGCAAAGAGCAGTCAATCACTTTTTTATGATATATTTTATGATGAATATCATTCTGTGCACTCAGTTCTCTATTGAATGCATTTTATGTTTGTATTGTATGCTGTATACAGAGTTTAAATCATGCCAAACAACATACAACACTACAATATTTGGTTCAGTTGTCCCTTTCATGTCTGTAGTTCTACAAAAAGGGTGTGAGTCACCCATGGAAGATCTTCTGCAACCCCTGGATGATTGACCACGCTGTGTTGCTGGTGGGCTACGGTGAACGTGAGTTGTTTACCCCTCTTAAACATATGAACACTTACTCTTTCTGAACTACTCCAGATATTTTTTAACCGGTCATTTTTATTTGTTTATGAAACAGATCTACAGTGTATACTATTCTAACAAAAAGGCTGTAATACCCCTTTCCTACCACTAGGTGGTGAGAACGTCCACATAAAGGGCATTCTTAGCTCAAGAGGCTCACAATTTACTCAAAATGGAGTTCTCTCTATTATTCACTTTAATAGCAGAAGTATAAATGCAAACATATCCAAAATAACAGATTACTTAAAACAGTTAAATAGAACTTTTACGATAATAGCGCTGTCAGAGACATGGCTCAATGATGATAACACAAGTAATATTCACATCGAGGGGTATGAATTATATCATATGAACAGAAATAATAAAAGAGGTGGTGGAGTCGCTCTATTTGTCAATAATGAAATAAAATGTAAATTAAATAGTGAAATGTCAATAATAGTTGATAATATTATGGAAATGATAACAATAGAAATAATAAACAAAAACGATAAAAACATAATAATAAGTTGTGTATATAGATCACCAGGAGCAAATATAGAAATATTCACGGATAAAATCTTGGAGCTAATGGAGAAGAGTTTTAATAAAAATGTTTTTTTGTGTGGAGACTTTAACATTGATATGGGAAATAAAACAGATTCAAATAACATAAGCACATTTATAAACTCAATGTACAGTTTAAATATGTATCCATTGATATCAAAGCCAACAAGAATTACAACTCATAGTGCCACAATAATTGATAATATTTTCACAAATATAACAAATGGGGACGTGATAGGTGGTATCTTAACGACCGACTTAAGTGATCATTTACCAGTTTTCACAATCTATAAAAATGATCAAAGCATCACAAAAGCAGTTACAACGAAGAAAAAGATCATAAACACGTCAAAAAAAGTTTTGGAAAAATTAAAAGAGGATCTAGATAAACAAGACTAGAATGATGTGTATGTTGATGATGCGAACAGAGCATATGATGAGTTTATGAATATCTTGGAAGCTCTGTATGAAAAAAATTGTGTGCAAACAAATTACACAAAAAGAAATATGGTTGACCAAATGCTCAATGGTATTGAGCATTTCTCAACAAAAGGGTTGAGAAATGCTTGTAAAAAAAAAGAATTATTTGTATTCATGTTTCTTGAAATTGCGAATTCAGAGCGCTGAAGAAAAATATAAAAAGTATAAAAATAAATTAGTAGGGATTATAAGGAAACATAAGAAAGAATATTATAGTAAATTATTAGATAAAAGTAATGGTGATATGAAAGCAACATGGCGAGTAATGAATAGTGTCCTGAAGAATCATAAAGCAAAAACTGGTATTTCAAAATATTTTGTAAAAGACAACGATGAAATTCATGATGAAAATGAAATTGTAAATGGATTTAATCAATATTTTGTGAATGTTGGATCAAGCCTTGCAGCTAAAATACCAAAAGCAGATAATAAATGTGATCCATTCAATTACAGGTTGTGCAAATAGTATTTTTCTAAATGGAACTAACAAAGAGGAAATAATGAATGTAGTAAAACATCTTACAGACAAGAGATCGAAAGACTGGGTGGACATGGATATGATGTTTGTGAAGGACATAATGAGCCATGTTATATATGATGTTTGTAAAGGACATAATGAGCCATGTTATTGAGCCGTTTACATATATATGTAATTTATCATTTTCAACAGGAATATTTCCAGATAATATGAAAGTAGCTAAGGTAGTTCCTCTTTTTAAAAATGGTGATAAATGTGTGTTCAACAATTATAGACCTATATCCTTGTTACCACAGTTTTCAAAAATTCTTGAAAAACTATTTGTGAACAGACTAGATCAATTTATAGATAAACAAAATATTCTAAGCAACAGTCAGTATGGGTTTAGAGCAAAAAACTACATCAATGGCTCTCATGGAATTAATGGAACAAATAACTACTGCTGTCGATCAAAAACAATATTGTATCAGTATTTTTGTTGATTTAAAAAAAGCATTTGATACTATTGATCACACCATTCTCCTTGAAAAACTGAACAAATATGGTATTAGAGGACCAGCATTACAGTGGGTATCTAGCTACTTGAAAGATAGGAAACAATTTGTACAAATAAATGATGTAAGATCTGACCTCTGTAATATCACATGTGGAGTTCCCCAAGGCTCTGTACTTGGACCAAAGCTATTTATTTTATATGTGAATGACTTGGTAAATGTGTCAGGACTCCTTAAATGTGTACTTTTTGCTGATGATACCACATTTTTCTGTTTAGGTGAAGATATAGAACAAATGTTGGAATTGATAAAGACAGAATTTGTCAAGATACAAACTTGGTTTAAAATAAATAAATTATCATTAAATCTAGAAAAAACTAATTACATGATATTCAGTAATAAAAAGAAAACTGTTGATGTTCCACTCAAAATTGAGGGTGTTGAGATTTGTAGAGTGAGTGAGGTGAAGTTTTTGGGTGTTATCATTGATGACAAACTGACATGGAAACAACACATAAATTCTGTAAGAATAAAAATAGCTAAATCGATTGCAGTACTGTACAAAGTCAGAGACCTATTGAATGATAAAGCTCTGTATTTGTTGTATAACACAATCATTGTTCCACACTTAATCTATTGTATTGATGTTTGGGGGAATGCGTGTAAAACAATCACAAAGCCTATTTTTGTATTACAGAAAAGAGCTGTAAGAATTATCACTAGAAAACATTACTGTCATCCATCAAGTACATTATTTTATCAACTGAAGTTATTGAAGTTCCATGATTTGGTAGACTATAATATTTTATCAGTTATGTATAGGGCTCAAAATAATGCATTACCTTTAAATATCCAAATGCATTTTGTTAAAAGACAAAGTTGTTATAATCTTAAGGGGACAGAGATGTTTGTAAAACCACAATTCAGAACTAGTTTGAAGGGACGTTCTACCTCAATCCAGGGAATTAGATTATGGAATGGCTTGGAGAATGTAGTTAAAAATGCCAAGTCAATGTTTACATTTAAGAAAATGATCAAAACGAATGTGTTAAAAAAATATATGAAATAGCGTAATGTGTATTGTATTAGTTAGAAAATTAGAAAGAGTTAGTCATTTTGTACTGTTGGTTGAAGATTATTATTGTTTAATCTGATTGTTGGAAAAAAGGGGCAGATATAATAAGATTTATTCTTCTTTCTGCTACCTTTCATTTTTTTATATTTTGTACATTATCATTTATGGGATTGTCTTGTATTGTTTCTTTTGTAAAAAAAAAAAAGAACAAATTTAATAAACAAAACATAAACATAAACAATTCTCCCAGTTTACAGTATTTATTTAGTTTTCTTTTTGTTGTAGTTTACAATTTCCACTCAGTTAAAAATAATTTCAGCACACAATTGGAGTTTAAAGGCAAAAAATGGAGCAACTGATGGAAAACGTATTACAAGATACAAGATACAAGATACAAGAGCTTTTATTAACATTGCACCAGTTCTCACCAATACAACGTGATAATGTATACACAGTCATCCAGAAGAGGGGTAGAGAATGTAAAGCTGCTGCTTATTCAAACACATGACATGTTCTTCAGCGCGGCCTCTCTCATCCGTCACGGGATGAAGGTCAAATCAGATATGGAAAAAGGAAAACACAATAGGTATCATTTGTGATATTCAAAAAAAGAATCTATCAAAGATTGCCTTAAGACACTCTATGATAAAGTCCCAAAAACTCTATCAGCATTAAGCACAACCAGACAAGACATTGTTGCAGTTTGACGACATGCAAGGAGATCAAAGAGTCTGTGAGTAACATTCAGATAAGCACAGTTCAGCAGTTGTTCAGCTTGGCGCTATCCGAGCGCACACACAGAGATCTCTGGGGGGGGGGGGAGGAGGTCAGCAAGGTCTCTTCAGCTCTACGACTCCAGGAGAATAGTTTCCAGACAGCCTTCTTTTCAAGGTCGTGTGCAGAAACCAGATTAGATAGTTCTTTTGTTTATCTTCAATCCAGGCCACAGTGTTCTTTTTGACTGCAGCCTTCCAAGTCCAGGTGCTGTTCAGGTCCAAAATCGCCGAATCATATGAGGTTCCGAGCTACGAACCCCCATCTGTGCCCTGATTGAGGCCGGGCGGCTGTAAACGAGTTCCAAAGCGCACCGCAGGTCCGCGGTGGTCTACCGCCGCTCCCATCGTGCGATTCAGTTCGTACAACAGCTGGGATGAGGAGCTCACAGCCCGGATCAGAGAATCTTGCTGATCAGGAAGTTTGGCCAGCGCGCTGATAGCCGCCGAAGTCTTCCTGAGCTTCCAGTAGCAGACAGCTCCGCTGACGCCAAAAAACAGAGCAGCTGCCACCAATATCCCAATAATCCACAAATCTTCCACGTCTTCGACAGACAAGACGGTCAGACACATAGGTTGCCACTGTCCCCACGAGTCCATCATGTATCCGACAGCGTGCGTGTCAGAGGGGCAGACTGCTTCTCCTGGCCCGGTCCGCTTCGTGGAAAAAATCTTATCTATAGAGGAAACAGCCCAATTTATTAAATCCATTGCAAATTGGTTCGAGTGAGCGCTGAAGAGTCACAGACGAGACAAAAAGCAAGCAGGGAGGAGGAAAACTTAAGGAGGGTAGGAGCAAAAAGATATGCGACTTGCTTTGCCAAGAGCGGAAGTAGAAGATATTAAAGTGCAAAGTTATTTTGGTTTTGGTTTGGGGGGAAGTGGTCGTGCAGAGGTTGGAGAAGGTGAGCCTCTGAAGGTCATCTGTTCAAATCCCCAGACTGACAACATCAAATGCAGGTGGGACAGGTTTGCACCCACACCTGCATCCACCCTCATTTGCACCACTCTTGAGCCCTTGAGCAAGGCCCTTAAACCCATATCATATCAAAAGTATGAAAATGGATGGAAAATATTTGATTTTGAGAAATGACCATAGATATATAGATATGTGACAGCTGTGGCTGAGTGATAAGAGCAGTCGTCCTCCAATGCAAGAGTTGGGGGTTCAATTCCACCAGCAGTCACATGCTGAAGTGTCCCTGAGCAAGACACTGAACCCCTCATAGCCTCTGATGTGTGTCCCATCAGTGTATGAATGTGATAAATCTCTTGATTATTCTTTGTAGAGATCTAGTAGAGTGCTATATGAATGGGTAAATGAGAAACAGATTGTGTTGTAAAGAGCTTTGAGTGTCTTGATAAGATAGAAAAGTGCTATATAAGTACATTTGTACTTATACTTGTATAAGTACCATATTTTCCAGTCTATAAGTCACACCTTTTTGCCTAATTTGCATGCCCTGCGACTAATAGAGAGGCGAGACTTGTTTATGGATTTTGCCCCCATATTTTTAGACAAATTTTTGGCTCAGATAGGACCGTTTTTCATTTTGGCAAAAAATGGTGCAGTACCACTTTTGTTCGCTAGGGTACACCGACCGTTCCCACCTCATGTGTCCGACGGCAGCCTCCTCTGGTCGGACTGACTCTGTCGCAGACCGGCCTGCTGCTCTGGAGGTATGAACTACGGTTAGCTCAGTGTTTGTTAGCAAATAGCTCATAAACCACTCGGCGGATTTTCTTTAAACTTACAGAAAGTAATTATTTAGTGGTAATTTACAAACTGTTAGCTGTTGGAATTGTTTGAGATAAAATTTGATGTTTTATGGGCATAAATGTGTCGCGGCTAGCTTTGTTGTTTTTTCGTGTACAGTATATTTTAGCAAATAGCTCATAAACCACTCGGCGGATTTTCTTTAAACTTACAGAAAGTAATTATTTAGTGGTAATTTACAAACTGTTAGCTGTTAGGGTTGTTTGAGCTAAAATTTGATTTATTTATAATTTATTTTCGCAGCGCGCGCGACCGTTTGGAAGACGTCAAAGCGAAACAATTTAAATCCAGCAGATTTAACCATTACATGAATTTATTAAGGAACGGTTAAGCTAAGACACATGTTTGCTATAATTTTCAGCAGACAAATAATTGTTTTTTACCATGTTAATATTGTTAAAAGTCCTTCTGTGCATGCTTCTGTGGCCTCCATTTTCAGCAGGGCAAATGACGCGATGATGCGTCGCGTAGCGGTGACGCATAATAGATGCGACTTAAATAAAGGTGCGACATGTTTATGGATTTTTCCAATTTATGGCCAATAACTGGACAAAGCGACTTATAGAAAGGTGTGTTATCAGGCGGAAAATACGGTACATTTCCATTTACCATATGACTACAGATTTTGTCATTATGAAGACAAAGGCAAAAAATATATATTTTCTTGTAATCCAATACTTAAGAGATCAACTATTGTGGTGAAAAACAAAAATGGTAATCTAATATTTTAGTCACCATGATGGTTATGTGGTTAGCACTGCTGCCTGACAGCAAGGAGGTTCAGAGTGTGATCCCCAGACTGGGCCTGGGGTGATCCTGTGTGGAGTTTCCACAGTACTCTGGTTTCCTCCACATTCCAAAAGCATCCATTTTTAGGTTGCCTTCAGTCCCAGGCCTCCCTTGAAAAAGAACTCTGTTATCTCTTTGGGATTTGCCTGGTAAAATAAATATTAAAGAAAGAAGTAATATTGTAAATGTGACTTTATTGGTACAGCACACTACAGTGTGACTCATCCTGTATATGTGAAACACTCGACCACTGACATACTTCCAAAGATGCTCCTGTTGTGTATTTGACTAAAATTGTACAGTTTGCCCCTGAGAAAATATGATAATTTATTGTTATGTTTAATCACATAAAGCGTTATTATTTAAAGATCATGTAGCATTTGTCCATAAAGTTAAGTCAGGTTTCTTCTTGTTGAAATGCTGGTGAAGATTCTCAGTCATCCAGGACATGATCAAATCAGAACAAGCGCTCAATACAAAAACGAAACAAAAAATAAAAAAATAAAGTCCAGTTGTTTTTGTATTGAGCGCTTGTTCTGATTCTTGTTGAAATGTTTCGTCTCTCATTCAGAAGACTTCGTCAGTCCGAGGAGTCACAACAAACTCAGTCTTATCAATCACACCAGTCCTTGTAGGATTTTTCTACCTGGATTACTGAGCATGAACTTTGATGTTTTGAACCACTTGGCCATGGCTGCCTCAAACGAGTCTGTGGGGGAGAGGATGGGCTCCAGAAATCTTCTGAGCGCCATCACATTGGTTGACCCACTATGTGCAGGTGCTACAGTCTATACAGTATAAGACTGGGTTTGTTGTGGCTCCTCGGACTGCAGAAGTCTTTTGGATGAAAGACGAAACGTTTTAACTAAAAGAAACCGTCCAGACGACCGGACTGAACATTGCTGGATTTTATACCTGGAGTATTGAGCAGCATGTAGCATTTGATCACCGACCTTGACCTCTTAGTGGCTTCAAACATCTGCTAAGCTCATGGGAAAAACCAATGCAGACATGTTCTTGTTTTTAGTTTCTACATCGCCTCACAACCTAGCTGTTGGTTTCTTTTGCACTTGTTATTCTCAATTTGTATGCATCCTTTATGATTGTCCACTGTTGTCATCATTCTTTGTTAAAACCAGGTCTCTTGTAAATCAGTCCCCGAGGCTCAATGAGACTAACCTGTACAAATAAAGGTTGAATGAATCGCACGTTGTGTTTTTCAGGAAATGGTATCCCGTTCTGGGCCATCAAGAACAGCTGGGGGGACGAGTATGGAGAGCAGGTAAGAAGAACACACCAGCTTAAATGAAATCACAGTGTACTGAGTAAAGTGATTTACTTCAGTATACAGGAAGCCTTTCTGTTGTGTTCAGTCAGGTTGATAAAAAAGAACTTGTTTTGTCATAAAGTGGACATTTTGTTGTCACAGGAAGAGAATAAGAAAAAAAAGTTACCAATAGATCTTTGCGTTACTGTTTGTTTCCTTTTCCTACAGGGTTACTACTACTTATACAGGGGGTCCAATGCATGTGGGATCAACAGGATGTGCTCTTCTGCTGTAATCAACTAAACCATCAACTTGCACTGAAACATATGCACATAATCATCGTATTGACGTCCTGCTGGCCTCATCTCACCAGAACCCAAGATCAAAATGATTCACCTAAAGCTGCCACCAAACTGCTCTTTAAGAGCTGCATTCTGCCCTCATACCTCATGTTACCTATTTGTACCAGCACTAAAAAAGCTAGCTTTGATGTGTTACTTAAAAGTTACAGCATTTTTAAACTAGATTTTGTGTGTACATTTATTCCATTGTTTTAGCTGGTCGTAATAGTTATATGAATGAAATAGTTATGTGTGTGAATGTATTTTTAGAATGAGCTGCACAGTGTTACAAAACCAATGAAAGTGTGACTACAGTGTTGCTGTAAGAGTGGGAAAAATGGATGAAGTCTGAAACAAATTAAACAATTTGAACAAGTTACAACTACAAGATTGGCTTCTGTTTTATTTTTATGTATGAGCTTGGTGGTTTATGTGTAGGCATAATAAATACACTTGTTCTTTTTATATGATGATAGGTTTTAGTACAATCTCTTTTGTTACCCTGATGCATGCTCAATAATCCATGTAGAAAAATCTAAAAAAGCTAAGTCTGGTCCTCTGGACATTCAAAAAGTTTTTTTTTTTAATGTCCAGAGGACCAGACTTAGCTTTTTTAGAATCTCTTTCGTTCTTCATTTTTACCAGTCGTTTAATCACACAAGTATTTGAAAGTCCACACTAATATATACAGTTTTTATGGATGAAAGCACCAGCTTTGTGTCTCATCAGATGCAGTGACACATTTAAACGTATGTCGCATGTTAATCCTAAAACGTATACCCCGTTGTTGTTGTTTTTTTCACCTTTCCTTCTTTTTTTCCAAATCGAAGTTTGCCTCTGCTACGCCCTCTTTAGAGTTACACTATTGTGAATTGCCATATTTGTTTGTAATAATTTTTTGCTAAATAGTTTTCTTCAAAACATTTTTTAATGTAGATGTTGCCAGATCTCGCGATAGAAAAACAAGCCCCAAACACACCCAACTGGCAACCCACCACATTGTGTACAACAGAGGCCATTTTTAAAAAAAGTATAAACATACTTTTTTTTATGGCATTACATATAAACAGCAAAATTGTGCTCAACACTTTGAATAACATACTTTAAGCTCTGAAAAAATGCATTTTGCATATGTAACATTAAGTCAACCTTTAATTAATCCCATTGAGCCTCGGGGACTCATTTACCAGAAAGACCTGACTTTAAACAAAGAATAATGACAACAGTGGACAACCATAAAGGATGCGTACAAAAAAATTTTTTAACAGCAAACTCATGGTAAACACAGTCAACACACAAAAAATCTCTTTAATCCGTTTAAAAGCAGACACACATGAGCCACCTCAAGCAGGTCAAGTGTGAAACCATCTTGTCCTTGCTTCCCCAAGTCTGTTCATCTGGAACAGACATCACATGTGGGAAAATTAGCATAAAACTTGGTACGGATGAAAAAGATGTAAAAATAGTTTATACCTGAACTACAGTCCATCATCGCTGTTTTTGTTTGCATCTGTCTCTGTGCTTCCAGATGTTCCTTCCACAGAGTACAGGTATGTTACTGTTAAAGCGCTCGAGCATCTCCTTGGTTGGAATGAAATCTTTGCAGCACAAACTGGCACCAGCCACACCTGAACGCAACATCCCAGGAAGGGGGGCATGAAGGGACAAATTACCTACTACAGTACAATAATAAAAATAATAAATTCAATTTATACCGCACTTTTCATTAATAAAAATCTCAAAGTGCTACAACAAATAAGTGATAAAATCAAGTAAAATCAATAATAATATCAACTAAGATTAAAGACAGAATCATGTGGAGGAAGAATAGGCCTGCTTAAAAAACAAATAAAACAAGTGATAAAATCAAGTAAAATCAATAATAATATCAACCAAGATCAAAGATAAAATCATGTGGAGGCAGAATAGGCTTGCTTAAAAAGAAAAGTCTTTAAGCCGTTTTTGAAGTCAACCAGTGACTGTGGAGCTCTCAGGTAGTCAGGGAGGGAGTTCCATAGGCGGGGGGCAGCCACACAGAATGCCCGGTCTCCCATGGTCCTTAATTTGGTTCGTGGAATGTGAAGGAGATTACTGTTCTGTGATCGTAGAGACCGGGTGGATGAATATGGAGCAAGAATGTCCTTTAGATAATCTGGTGAAGTTCCGTGTAAGCATTGATGTGTAATGAGAGCAGTTTTGTACTGAATTCTGTAGGTGACAGGAAGCCAATGGAGGTTATGGAGAATGGGCGTAATATGTTCAAATTTACGAACTCTCAACAAAATCCTTGCTGCACTGTTTTGAATATATTGAAGTTTCTGAAGGTTTTCAATAAACGGAGTTGCAGTAGTCGAGCCTGGAGGAGACAAAAGCATGGACGAGCTTCTCAGCATCAGAAAAAGTCAGAGATGGGCGAAGTCTGGAGATGTTTCGAAGATGGAAGAAGCAGGTTTTAAACAGATGCTTAATGTGATTTTCAAATGTAAGATGAGAGTCCATTTTTATTCCAAGATTTGTAACAGAGGTGGAGAGGGGGATGTCTTGACCAGAGAAGGAGATTGTTGTTAAAGTTGATGTTTGTATCTGGTGAGGGGTGCCAATCAGTATGGCCTCAGTCTTGGAGCAGTTTAATTGAAGAAAGTTCTGATTCATCCATGCCCTTATTTCCTCCAGGCAGGTAGAGAGGGCAGTGAGTGAAGATGGAGATGGGGATGATGAGGATGCTCCAGTCCTGATGTAAAGCTGTGTATCGTCGGCATAGCAGTGAAAAGAAATGTTGAACTGATTAATAATTTGACCTAAAGGCAGCATGTAAAGGGAAAACAGCAGGGGCCCCAGAACTGACCCTTGAGGGACACCACAGGAGACACAGACTGTCTGGGAAGTGGCATTGCCAAGACTAACACATTCCAGCCTATTGGAGAGGAAAGATTTGAACCAGTCCAGGACAGTGTCACAGAGACCGACCTCCACATGAAGACGGTGGAGGAGGATATTATGGTCCACAGTGTCGAAAGCTGCAGTGAGGTCAAGGAGGACAAGGATGGAGGGAGAGCCAGTGTCAGCAGCCAAGAGGACATCATTGGTAACCCTCAGCAATGCAGTCTCTGTACTGTGAGCTGCTCTGAATCCAGACTGGAACTTCTCATACAGAGAGTGTTGCTGTAGGTGGTCCTGCAGCTGAGCAGCAACTGCTTTTTCCAGCACTTTGGACAGAAATGGGAGGTGGGAAATTGGGCGGTAATTAGAAAAAATGTCGGGATCCAAATTAGGTTTTTTCAGAAGAGGCCTAATGATGGCAGTTTTTAGAGGCAGTGGAACATGACCAGATTGTAGAGACTTGTTTATTATTTGTGTGATTAATGGGCTTATTGCAGAGTGATTGGCTTTTATGAGAGACGAGGGGAAGGGATCCAGGGCGCAGGATGAAGGCTTCATTTTCTTGATGATGGACTCCACCTCACTCTGAACAACTTTATCAAAGCTGCTCAGGGACCCAGAATGCAGATGGGTAGATGGTAAACGAAGATCAGGGAGGTTGTGGAGCTGAGATCTGATAGTGTCAACTTTGTTTTTAAATGATGAAAGGAACAGGTTGCATTTTTGAACAGATTCCTCAGGAGTTTGTTTAATGGGATTAAGCAGATGAGTTATTGTGGAGAAGAGCTGTTTAGAGTTTCCAGGGCAGGTGTTGATGATGTTGGAATAATATTTGGAGCGTGCTTCTTTAAGAGAATAGGCGTACGCTTTCTGATGTTCTTTGTATGCCTGCTTATGTACAGAGAGACCAGATGATTTTACACGTCTCTCAATAGCACGGCCAGTTGCCTTCATCCTGCGCAGCTCATCAGTGTACCAGGGGGCTGAACGGGAGAAAGACACCAGTCTTGTCTTCAAGGGAGCATGTAGGTCCAGAAGCTCTTGGAGAGATCGGTTGTAGTGATCCACAGAGTCATTTGCAGATGAATGATTGGCAGCGGTCAGGGCGTGAAGATCAGCAGACAAAACCTCAGGGGAAATGTTTTTAAAGTCACGGAACTGGATAGGTCGTTTTGGATTTGAAGCAGGCGAAGTTGAAGGCACTTCCAGAGAGATGACCCTGTGGTCTGAGACACCCAGGTCATATACAGATAAGTTATTGATGAGTACAGTGTACAATCACCAATTCCAGAGTATGCCCCCTGTTGTGCGTAGGGGCATCCACATGTTGGGTGAGATTAAGAGAGTCCAGAAGAGACTTAAAATATGTTGCCAGAGGGGAAGAGGAATTGTCCATGTGGATATTTAAGTCGCCAAGAAAAATAGTCTTCACAGGGGAGGTGCAGAAAAAAGTGAGGAGGTCATGCATCTCAGTTAAATAAAACATGCGGTTTGGGAGGTCTATAAATCATTTTATGTCTTTTATATTGTACACTGTATGTTTAAATGTTGTTTTTTATTGATGTAAAATGAATAAATAAATAAAAAATAAAAAAAATGTACACTGTACAGTACAGTACTCGTCTTTTGCTTTCATTCGGAATGAAAAACAAGCCCAAACAAGCGACTTGACATTCAAAACAAGCCAAAAAACCAGTGACTCACAAAATGTATAAGGGACTTTAGAAAAAACAGGCCCAAAAAGTCGCTTATAGTAAGTGGACTTGGCAACTAGGTGATTTGAACAATGCTCAGTTTTAAAAAAAGAACTCTAAATCGTATAATTCAAAAATGTGAAATTTCTGCACCAGGATAGGATCAAATTTGTTCTATGATAAAACATCTTCATCTAAAGAAATTATTTTAGAATTATATAATAAAGTTTGGTAAAAAGGAAAATTGCCACTGTCATGGAAGGAAGCAATCATTATACCAATTAGGAAACCAGGAAAAGATCATACACACAGGGAACTATAGGCCAATAGCTTTAACATCCAACATTTCCAAAATTATGGAAAAAATTATAAATGACTATGTCCAAATTTCAAAGGGGGTTCAGGAAAGGTAGGAATACATTGTACAATGGATCCGGTTTTGAGTCTAGAACATGAAATCAGGAAAGCTCAAATTAATAAAGAAAGTGTTGTAGCTGTGTTTTTTGATGTAGAAAAGGTGTATGTTATGATGTGGAGGGACGGTTTGATTAGAAAACTGAAGAAAATGGGAATTAGAGGTCGAATGGATTAAAGAGTTTTTAACGGACAGAAAAATACAGGTAAAAATAGGTCAAGATTATTCAGATAAATATGTCATAGAAAACGGTACACCACAGGGGAGCATATCAGTCCATTATTTTTTTCTTTCCTAATTAATGATGTATTTGATGATATAGAAGAGGGGATGAGATGTTCTTTATTTGCAGATGATATGGAAAAGAGTGAATTCACAGAACCCACTGTAGATCTGATATTATTAGGAAAAGACAGGAAATCAAAACTCAAATACATGTAGTGTATAGAATATATTAACTAATATTATGGATATGTAAAAATATATACAGATGCATCAAAGGATACAATAGATCGAGTCGGGGTAGCACTCATTATACCAGAGTTTGGAGTGAAAGTAGGGAAAATAAATGATAAATTATTATCAGTATACACAGGAGAAATGATCGCAATATTACTAGTAGCTGTTCAATGGATTGAGGATAATAAACCACTCAGGTCTATAATATGTTCGGATTCCAGTTCTTCATTAATCAGTTTAAAAAATAATAGTTCAGAAAGTAGGCCAGTACCGGTAGTAGAAATACAACAAACACTTTACAGGTTAAAAATGATGGGACTGGTTGTGATTTTTTTATGGATTCCAGCACATATCGGAATAACAGGAAATGAAAAAGCAGACAAAATAGCAAAACATGCTACCAAAAACTGCTACCAATGATCCTAGGAGCTATGCTGTCAGGGGCTTCATGCCCCTAGTAGGGTCACCCAAGGCAGACAGGTCCTAGGTGAGGGACCAGACAAAGTGCAGCCCAAAAACCCCTATGATGAGTGAAATAAATGGACTAAGTTTTCCCTCGCCCGGACGCGGGTCACCGGGGCCCCACTCTGGAGCCAGGCCCGGAGGTGGGGCACGCTGGCGAGCGCCTGGTGGCCGGGCTTTTACCCATGGAGCCCGGCCGGGCACAGCCCGAAGAGGAGACGTGGGTCCCCCTTCCCATGGGCTCACCACCTGTGGGAGGGGCCAAAGGGGTCGGGTGCAATGTGAGATGGGTGGTGGCCGAGGGCGGGGACCCTGGCGGTCTGATCCTCGGCTACAGAAGCTGGCCATTGGGACATGGAATGTCACCTCTCTGGTGGGGAAGGAGCCTGAGCTAGTGTGTGAGGTTGAGAGTTCCGACTAGAAATAGTCGGACTCACCTCAACGCATGGCTCTGGCTCTGGAACCAGTTTCCTTGAGAGGGGTTGGACACTCTTCCACTCTGGAGTTGCCCCTGGTGAGAGGCGCCGAGCAGGAGTGGGCATACTGGTTGCCCCCCATCTTGGTGCCTGTACGTTGGGGTTCACCCCGGTGAACGAGAGGGTAGCCTCCCTTCGCCTACGTGTGGGGGGACGGGCTCTGACTGTTGTTTGTGCCTATGCACCAAACGGCAGCTCAGACTACCCACCCTTTTTGGAGTCCTTGGAGGGGGTATTGGAGAGTGCGCCTCCTGGGGACTCCCTTGTTCTACTGGGGGACTTCAACGCTCACGTGGGCAATGACAGTGAGACCTGGAGGGGTGTGGTTGGGAGGAACGGCCCCCCTGATCTGAACCAGAGTGGTGTTCTGTTATTGGACTTCTGTGCTCGTCATGGATTGTCCATAACGAACACCATGTTTAAGCATAAGGGTGTCCATATGTGCTCTTGGCACCAGGACACCCTAGGTCGCAGTTCGATGATCGACTTTGTTGTCGTCTCATCTGATCTGCGGCCGCATGTCTTGGACACTCGGGTGAAGAGAGGGGCGGAGCTGTCAACTGACCACTACCTGGTGGTGAGTTGGCTCCGATGGTGGGGGAGGATGCCGGTCAGACCTGGCAGACCCAAACGTATTGTGAGGGTCTGCTGGGAACGTCTGGCAGAGTCTCCCGTAAGACGGAGCTTTAACTCCCACCTCCGGGAGAGCTTTGAACACGTTCCGAGGGAGGCGGGGGACATGGAGTCCGAGTGGGCCGTGTTCCGCGCCTCTATTGTCGAGGCAGCTTATCGGAGCTGTGGCCGCAAGGTTGTTGGTGCCTGTCGTGGTGGCAACCCTCGAACCCGGTGGTGGACACCGGCAGTGAGGGATGCTGTCAGGCTGAAGAAGGAGTCCTATTGGGCCTTTTTGGCTTGTGGGACCCCGGAAGCAGCTGATAGGTACCGGCAGTCCAAGCGGCATGCGGCTCGGGTGGTTGCTGAGGCAAAAACTCGGGCGTGGGAGGAGTTCGGAGAGGCCATGGAGAATGACTTCCGTACGGCTTCGAGGCGATTCTGGTCCACCATCCGGCGTCTCAGGGGGGGAAAGAGGTACGCGACCAACACCATTTATGGTGGGGGTGGCGTGCTGCTGACCTCAACTCGGGATGTTGTGAGTCGGTGGGCGGAATACTTCGAAGACCTCCTCAATCCTACTGGCACGTCTTCCACTGAGGAAGCGGAGCCTGGGGACTTTGGGTCGGGTTCTCCGATCTCTGGTGCTGAGGTCGCCGAGGTGGTTAAAAAGCTCTGCGGTGGCAAGGCTCCGGGGGTGGATGAGATTCGCCCGGAGTTCCTTAGGGCTCTGGATGTTGTAGGGTTGTGTTGGCTTACGCGACTCTGCAATATCGCGTGGACATCGGGGGCAGTTCCCTTGGATTGGCAGACTGGGGTGGTGGTTCCCCTATTCAAAAAGGGGGACCGTAGGGTGTG
>JBBPBX010019587.1:12131-34435 GCA_038048925.1 Garcialebias charrua | reverse complement strand
GTTGTTTTTCTTCTTTTTCACCACTTATGAGAACTGCATTCAAGTCTTCTTGTAGCCAGCTTGGATTTGTCTTGTACATGACTTTGTTACGACCAGAGGCCAGAAAATCGAGCAGTGGTGGAGACAGACTTGAGAAGGGACAGCATACCAAAGAAATCCACACCATTTGCTTGGCCGTCTTGGCCAGGGCACCTCATCACATGCCCTCTGCCAAGGGAAAGTCCCTGAAATCTGAGGGTACTGCATCTCCACATCAGTATCTAACTCCAAATTTCTATTAAAAAAAATAGATGTCTCTGATTTGTATACAAACCTATTCTAAAAAAAATTGTATATGTTTTAGCCAAGAAAAACAAGCACCTCAATGAATATAGAAAACATAAATAACAATGAGGAAGCGCCAAGCACAGGAACAACGTCACAGTAACAAATTTAGACCTCTGAAGGGCATAGCATTGACTTCTTCCTGTGTTAAGGTGATGGGTATTATCACTGCAGGATCTCACTGTCATAACAGGACGCTGACTGCCTTTTATTCTCAATGTGTTAAGCCAATTTGCTCCTTTTTTCAAGGATGCAGCTCAGGAGCATTACCGTACTGCAGCCGGTTCATTCATCAGGTCATGGAAACATAAGGACAAGTGGTGAAGTCATCTGAAATGTTTCATTATAAATATGGGGCAGTAAGCTGTTGTAAGCTCATCAATGGTAAAAAGAAGTTGATTCATTAATAGGCAAACAATTTCAGCTAAATATCTTAATGCTTACATAAAAGCCACAGGAAGAAAAAAAATGGAAGTTAAGACATTTTTACATTTATTTTTAACTTTTGCACCTGTATTTTTATTATTTTTAACAGAGCCTTGCTTGTTGTTAAGTGTAGCAAAGGCCTCACCCAGCCAACAGGCCAGTCACTGCCAGCTGGGGAATCAACACCTTCAAATGAGCTGTACGAGGGACAATAGCCCCCCTGTGGGATGGGTGAGGAGGGCTGCCTCTGCTGCTGAAAGCAGCCACTCGCAGCAGGGAACACTGTACAGATGGGTACAGTGACCTACATCCCCAGCTGAAGTTGTTTGTGAGCCTGTGAATCAGCTTACTGGCTGCCAGGACCGTCTGCTTATGGATGAATTGTTTAGAGCCCCCGATGCAGCCCATGGAGATTGACGAACAAGACATAAAGAGTTGTTTAGTGTACACATCATGATCATGATATATGACAGTGATGACAAAGCATCAGTTTGATAACTGGTTGATCTTTCATCCATCCATCCATCTATCCATTATCTTCCACTTGAGTCAGGTCTTGGGGGCAACAGCTTAAGCATGGAGGTCCAGACATCTCTTTTCACAGCCACCTCTTCAGGGAGGACTCCAAGCCCCAGGCCAGCCGAGAGACACAGTCTCTCCAGCGTGTCCTGGGTCTTCCTCGGGGTCTCCTCCCAATTGGACATGCCTGTATTGAGCATGCATCAGGGTACTGTAAAACCTCCTTAGGGAGGTGTCAAAGAGGTATCCTTACCAGATGCCTGAACCACCTCAACTGGCTCCAGTGGATGTGGAGAAGCAGCAGCTTTAGTCCAAGTTTCTCCAGGATAACTGAACTTCTCACTCTACCTCTAAGGGTGTGTCCAACCACCCTTTGGGAAAAACACTCATTTTGACTGTTTGTATCTGTGATCTTGTTCTTTTGGTCACTACCAAAAGTTTATGACCATAGGTGAAGGTAGTAACGTAGATCAACTGGTAAACAGAGAGCTTCAGCTTACAGCTAAGCTCCCTCTTCAACACATTGAACCAGCATAGAGTCCACAATAGTGGAGAAGTCGCACCGATATGTCTGTTCATCTACCGCTCGATTCTTCCCTCAACCGTGAACAAAACCCTGATACTGTATCCAGTATATGAACTCCTCCACTTGAGGTGGCACACTCCCAACTTGGAAAGAGCAATCCGCCCTTTTCCGACTCAGGACCATGGCCTCGGATTTGGAGGTGCTGATCCTTGATCCGTCCAACCATCCATTATCTTCTGCTTGGTCCGATGTCAGGTCGTGGGGGCAGCAGCTTGAGCAGGGAGGCCCAGACATCTCTTTCCACAACCACCTCTTCTGGGAGGATTCCAAGGCGTTCCCAGGCCAACCAAGAGACATGGTCTCTCCAGCGTGTCCTGGGTCTTCCCATGGGTCTCCTCCCAATCGGACATGCCTCAAGCATCTCCCTAGGGAGGAGCCCAGGGTGCATCCTTACCAGATGCCCGAACCACCTCAACTGGCTCCTCTCGATGTGGAGCAGCAGTTATACTCCGAGTCTCTCCTGGATGACTGAACTTCTCACCCTATCTCTAAGGGAAAGTCCAGCTACCCTGCGGAGGAAACTCATTTCAGCTGCCTGTATCTGCAATCTCATTCTTTCTGTCACTACCTAGAGTTCGTGGCCATAGGTGAGGGTAGGAACATAGACAGGTAAACAGTGACCGGTAAACTGATCCTTCATCTTTTTATTTTCTGTAGAGGATCACAGAGCAGAGAGACCTTTATCTCCACAAATCTCAAAGTGTGTGCCATCATTCCTGAAAACAGATGTCCTTTTATCACCAATCTACTTTATAACTGCTGTTCTAAACAACAGTTGGTGTTTGTGGTCTCTGCCAAACAGCATTTCTGATCTCAGAACGTCTGTGTAAAAACTTCTTAGTTACATATGTTTCAAAAAGAATCAACAGCCGATACCAAAAAAGATTAAAATGTTTATAAGTGGTTATATAAACGGTTTCAGGTGCCTAAAGAGTTTTTGTTTGGAATCGACTCACCCAGCAACCCTCCCTCGCCTGCCACCCAGCTCACAAAGGACTCAACATTGACAGCTCTCCCCACAGACGGTGGGTCCATTGGGGGGTGGCTTTCAGTGGTTTTTCAGGACTTAGGCTACCCAGGCCCCAGGAGCCAAAGGTCGATCACTAGGCGCTCAGCACTGAGCACTGTGAATGCAGTTGTGTGGGATGCTCCGAATTGCTTTAACTAGGGAGAGTGCTGAGATAACACACGCACACACTGCAAAATATTGTAAGGGACTAGAGCCTCATGTTGTCCCCCTGCTACAACATCCAATTCATATTGAAGTGGATTATTCTCAATAAAGCAGGGTAAAAGTGAAACTAACATTGGACTATTAACCACAGCCCTTCGTGGTTCTTCATGAGCCTGCCTCTAGATTCTCACAAAGGTGAGTTTTTTGCTCTGATCCAACAAACAACTGAGGCCAAGTTTGAACAGTTTTTTTTATTTTTATTAAGGCTAGAACCAAAGTTTTTTTGCGATGGAAACAGAAATAGCTCACGCTTAAGAAAATCTTCTTTATTGCAATCAGTAAATACATTTTAAAGTAGAACTAATAAAACTGACTGTGTGTTGGTTCAGAGTTTTTTTAAGAGTCAATTGTGCAAAAAAAGAATATTTCACAAAGTGCTCAACACAATGAACTACAGCCTACACCCTCTACATAGTTATTCAACAAACAAAGACCAGGACTTTGGTGCAACAAAGACCAGTACAGGAAGCCGTTCCTGCTTCTGCAATAACCCAATGCATTTACTCAACATAATTAAAAGGCATAATGACTGCTGCCGTCCATGACAGAGCTTCAAACTGACAGAGCTGTAGCTATTTTTGACAAACCTTGAAAATAATTACGCACAATGTCATGCAATCTGTTAGAGCTTGGATGATGTATCGGGGTTGCCTTGTGGCTAACAGCACACCAAATTTTACCTCAATATCTGTATAATTGATCGCATTACAGCCATTTTGTGTTTGCTAATGACAGCTAGCTGTAGTGGCCCTTTTAAATTGATTTCAGTGTAACGACTTGTTTATTGTAGGTGTCCATCCAGTGATTACTTTCTGAAAGTTTCTTTTAAATTTGTCCAGTGGTTCGTGAAATGTTTGGCTTGGTAACAAACATGCACAGACATGGACAATAACATGATAACCCGCACTTTATGATAGCGAGTGATAATTATTAGACTACTGATTGATTTTAGGGGTGTGCCAACAAATCGGCTGGCCAATGGTCCTGATTTCCTTAATTTTGGGAGGTCGGCGATAGGCCGATACTTACATGAGAAACCAATTTTTTTGAAGGTTTAACAATTGTCTAAACTTCATATATTTCAGAGCAGTACCTCGTGGCCAGTTAAAACAAGTTTGTATTGTTTCTAGGATACTGTTCAAGGGTATGTTTCTCAATAAAATAAAATTGGTTTTGGTCAAAATCAAAATCAGCAGGTCACACTTTTTAGAGATTGATGATTGGCCAGAAAACTGCAATCAGTGCACCCCTAACTGATTTTTTTAATTTTATGTACAAATTACCATCAAGGGTACAGACAAGGGTAGAAACATAAAAACATACTTGAATTTAAGGGTTTTTCGTGGTTTGTGGTGTTCCAACTTTCTTACAATGTACTCTCAAATCTTTACCTAAAATTTGTTATAATTTCCTTTTTACGAACTAGAAAAACAAATTAAATGATTAACTAATCTGTATGGTAGCAGAAACAAAATGTATACTTAACACGGACATGGCATCAACAGTCAATCATAATACGGGACCGTTTTTTGGCGGTTTAGCCTTCTCAGGAGACAGTTTAGGAGTTGTAGTTCAAGATGCCTGATAAGAACAAATGCAATGTTTGTTCAGTCTTTATCTCCACTTGCTTTAGAGAAAAGTATCCACATCTACAACCAGCTAGTTGATACAATTATCAGACTGTAGCTACTGTAGAGGCTACAGCACGATTTACAGGCTGGTTGCAGTGTTTTCTTTGAATTTATGTTTTTTCTTCTTCTTCTTCGTGGTCCCCAAAGAAGTCTTCAGAAGATCTGGTTTTTACATTGCGTGTTGAGCTGCACAGAGAACGAGGACATAACGACACGTTCCCACTGACTCTGTCACCCCAGAGCAAACTCAAACCCCTCTCGGGGGCTCATCTCTCCTCAAGTCTGTGTCAGATTGATACCGGAGATCCGGAGGGCAGCCAGCAGCGACGCAAGCATCACAACATGCAAATTCTTGTGCTCCCTGCAGGACATAAGCACGCAGCGGTGGTAGGCAAATGCTAAACCTCCTTCCCAAACAAATATCTTCATTAATGCAACCACTGAGCGCCCCGATAGGGAGAGCTGCCTCTGATTAAGCTCCGTGCATGTAGCAAAGATTGACTGAACTTGTCCTAAACTTGGAGCGAGTTAGACAATGAAGGAAACCAGGCAGTGTTTCTCCTGGATGTCTGGATGCACAGCAGCCTGGTTCTTCATGCTTAAGTTACATAAAGCTTCTGCTTGTAACCAAGACAACGATCACCAAGCAGACATGTTACATCACAACTTGGATGTTGGGAGCCAAAAGGAAGAGCTTCATTTATTGAAACGCCAAAACATCTCCATTAGAGAGGGAGACGACCACGTTCACATTTCCACTTAAACCCCCCTTACAGATGATTCCTGTGTCCCAACAAAAACACCCAGCATGGTGGTGATTTATGACTTCTATTGAGCTGATTTTCAAAAACCCATGCTCATAAAATGTGGAGGGTAACCACAGAGAAAAGAGAGAACTCAGGAGTGAAAAATGTGTCTGCAACTGGCCAAACCCCGCCACCCCCACCCCCAAAAAACAAATACGCTTCTACATCTTTTACTTATAGAAAGCCCACTTTAGTTCCTTTAACAAACTCTTATTTCGCGTTTCAGATTCTGAAACATACACTCCTCCAGGTCGAATTCTACTTTATTTTAAAACCACACATGAAGCTCCAAATCAGTGATTTCCAACCATGGTCCCTGAGGAACGCCATCCTGCATGTTTCAGTTGTTTTTCCACTCCAACACACCTGATTCAGTAATTATTTCAAGTTCTGTAGAAGTCTGTTAATCACCCATTCATTCAAACCAGGTGCAGGACGGTGTTCCTCAAGGACCAGTGTTGAGAACCACAACTACATGTATACAAATAATAAACTAAAAGATTTACATCTAAAAAAGCTAAGTCTGGTCCTCTGGACATTCAAAAAACCAAACAAAACAAAGCAAAAAAAATTGTACTGTAGAAACGTTTCGTCTTTCGTCCGAAAGACTTCCTCAGTCTGAGATGCTGTATCGGTCTTTTGCACGTGACGTCACGGCTCATGTCTTTTTGCACTTACGGTCGCCATGTTGGGTGTATACCGGTTCATTTAAACAGAGGAAGTCCATGTTAAACACAGTGCGATACAGAACAATAACATCAGCAAAATGCAAACTAAATATAAAAATGAGCAGATGCCTTATAGAGAGAAACTCAACCTTGAAGCCAGAGAACGTTACATGGTGAAGTTAGCTTCAATTAACAACATTGATCCTTACGAGGTAGCAGCTAAGGCATGGACTTCCTCTGTTTAAATGAACCGGTATCCATACAATATGGCGACCGGGAGTGCAAAATGTCACGTGTCTGCAAAAGACCGATTCAGCTCAAAGTCTTATAAATAGCACCCTCTCACAGTGGATCAACCAGTTTGATGATGACAGCCGAAACCAGCTGATCACATGATCAAGGAGGACCATCAGCCCAACGATGGATCGTTAGTACCCTGATGGTTGTTTGCTATTCACACAGTGTTGCCAGCTGTACGATAATTTTCATATTTTGCCCTCTGTATGATCAATAATCCCGAAAAAGGCCAAAAATACAATAATTTCGCCATTCTGTGAACGTGTAGTTGTGATCGGTTTCCATCAGCCTGTCGCAACTGTCTGTCGGAGTTTTTTGTGAACCCTGAAGGCGTCTTGAAATTCCAGCTAATCGTGCTTTTCTAAATGTGACAGAAGACTTTCTGTAGAGCTCATTATTTGCCACCAGACAATAATGCGTGTTAATGTCTATGGTTCCCCCCAGTACTGACACCACAAAGCTGTGAGTGCCTGTTAAACGCTACAGTATTCAACAATAAAGTGACTATAGAGCATACTTATTTTGTTTATGATGGGTGTACGATAATCCTACATTTCTCACCTGGCACCCTGTATTCACAGAGGGCTGAGTGATACTAGCAATAACAGCATTGTAAGAGGGGGACAGTTGAATGTCCAGAGGACCAGACTTACCGGTAGCTTTTTTAGATTTTTCTACCTGGATTATTGAGCATGCATCAGGGAAAAAAAAATTGCAGTTAAATGAACTCCTTGGCCATGTGTTAGTCCTACTACACACAACTTCTGCTTCTCCTAAAACACAGGGGGATAGATACCAGAAGCACCAGATGGTAAATCCAAACTCTGCTATTTCACCACCTAACTGCTAGCACTAGGTTTGTAACCATGGTGTTTAAAATGAGCCACTTTCACCAGCTTTGCAATTAAGTTCGTAGAGACAAAATTTGGAGCCTTGTAAAATTACCTAATTGACCATGGTTTATTCGTAAGCTTAGTTTGTGATTTATTTATTTTTTATTTATGCAAAGTTCGGTCAAAATTGAAGCCCTTGAAGAGGGGCTGACAAGGCACATGCAACTCCAGAGCCGCAGTTTGTAGACTCATAGCAGCAGGCTAAATTGAAGCTTATGGGATGCTTAATTAAAAAGCTTTCAATCTCTATCCACACGGACAACAAGAAGAAATCACTTCAGTCTTAGTGAAAGTGCGTTTGAACTAGAGATAATCACTAACAAGTTACAAGATTCTCAATTATGATTGTTTCCTGATTTTATGGTCAGCATTTTGGTAAGTGAGACAGCTTTACTTCATTTCAAGTAGATGAAGACATCCACTTTAGTTAACTCACTGAAGTCAGCAAGGAGAAGTGTTGGTTAAAATACTTCTGCACAAAATGAACCTTTCGAGTAGTCGATGCATTTTTAAATGTTGGCTACTATATGGCGTAATGGGTTTAGTGTGGAGTTTCAGAACGCCACACAGATACAGTAGATGTAGGGCCTATCTGATTTTGTAATATGGCTCAGTTTTCTTCACAAAGACATGAGCGCTGAATCTTGCCGTGCAATAAATCTATTTATAGTTTTGGTTTTTTCCTCTAAAAAAAAAACCAACAGTAAAATCTACAAAAAACAATGATTAAAAAATATTTTGTCGTATTTCTCTTTAGGAGTTTTATTTTATCTAAATAACCTGCAACACACTCGATCATGGGAAAGCTCAGCAGAAACAACATTTAACACCAAGCACCGAGTTTATAATAAAACAATAAATGTCTAAATGACGCGTTTGTTTTAGAAGAATTACTTTATGGTAAGTTTTGTCAGTACATAAATGAATGGGAGTGGATTGGGTTGCACGTAACGCCTCAAACAGATAAAAAAAATGGGGAAGAAAATCAGATATTCTCCTATAGAAAATTATAAAACTACACCTGTTTAGGTAAAACATGTCCAAAACATAAATATATACAGTACGGTATATTCAAATATAATGATGCTGAATTCTTGCCTTTAAGCTGCTTTATTCATATCCATCTGCTCACTACAGACTCATGTTTGGGCTGCTGTTTAATATACCGTATTACCAGTATTTTATTTTATATTAGTGCTTAGCATACATCTTAGATCCTTGTATACAGTTTCTTGTTTATACTTCATATTTTTGCTATTTTTGGGTGTAACTGGGACCTTGGGTACACAATTTCGTTCCACCTCATGTACCACGTGATGCGAATGACAATAAAGATACTTGAACTTGCTAAGGCCGAGTATAATCTGGGTCTGTGGCTGCAAAGTCTCCGAATCTATTCGTGCATTTTCTTAATCAAGGTTCAAGATTCAAGGTTCTTTATTGTCATTTGCATCACATTGGTACATGAGGTGGAACAAAATTGTGTACAGAGTCCCAGTTACAGCCAACATCAGCAAAAATATAAATTATAAAAGAAAACAGTTATAAGATCTGAGATATAAACTAAGAAATACGCTAAATACTGAGCACAAAACAATACGCCAAACTACAGCAGCACGAACATGAGTCTGTGTGAGTAGATGAGTATGAATGAATGAATACAGCAGCATGAGATCAGCAGCATGGCTTATCAGTAGCACGAACATGAGTCTGTGAGTTGAGTACAAATGAATACAGCAGCATGAAATAATCAGCAGCATGAGATCAGCAGCATGGATAATCAGCAGCACGAATGAGTCTGTGTGAGAAGATGAGTACGACTGAATACAGCAGAATTAAAAAATCAGCAGCATGAGATCAGCAGCATGGATAATCAGCAGCATGGATAATCAGAAGCATGAGATCAGCAGCACATATCACCAATCAAAATGGCATTAGTGATTTTTTTTCTTGCTTTCTGTTTTCTTATGTTTAAGATTCAAACTTTGGAAACAATACTGTATTCATGTAGCAGCTTTAAAACAGACCCTTTCAAATAAAGAACACAAAAGTTATGAGGACCTTTAAAAATGTAAGAGCCAAACGTAACCCGAGATAGTGAAGAAAACTGCACAAACACACACACACAAACACAGAGAGTTGCGTTTTCATTGCCTGTCACCAGAACCAGTGAGAAGGCAGCTGACCTTTCTAGGGATCCGTGTGGGAAATGGGGAACACTGCGGTCGTGTTTACTGACATTGTATTAAATCACCGCGATCCCAGCATCCAGGGCAGCGCATTGTGTGCTGGGAGAGAGACGGGCCGACGTCGAGCCGCCGCCGGGACCGCTCGCACACTGTTGCGCTGTTTTTCAGAAAAGGGCAAGTGTGCCTTTGCCTTGATAATCAATAAACTGTATATCGCCTGTTTATTTTCAGTGGCTTGCTTCACACGTGTAAACACAGACCTGAAGGCCCAACAGCTGTCTCAGATGAGGTTTATTACTTTCTCCGGCAGCTTCAGCAGGCGTAGGTGGACGTGTTGGGTGGATATGCACACATAAATGAATTTAATGACCTACATTTATAAGGCTTTGTGTGTGTTCTCGGTTGCAGGGCTGAGCTCTGTTAAACCAGCAGCACTGGTCACATATGAGCACACGGACCAAAACAATTAAAACACTTGAGATTAGGACTTTAAACTCACTTTGACGAGATCACACCTGGAATGACACTGAAGATAAAAGCTAATATGTTATACATCTGTGATGTGTTTGAAACCGTTTTGATAATCCGCTTGCAAGGGAATGTGGGCAAAGCCGGAAGAGGATTAGGATTTTAAAAACCTATTTTAGTTCAAACATGCCACTTTGAGAACCTGAACATGGTTCAGTCACTGAAACTTGAGGGAAAAGGGGGTAGTTTAAAGAGTGTCTAAACTCAAAATTTACGGTACTTTTTTTAGCTGATAAACTCCCTAGAATGTGTCTAAAATGTTGTATAGGTATAGCACTATGTCTGTGTTAATCTTCACATAATTGTGCGTATTAGTTTAAATCGACAATATTTGGTCTAAAAACGTGTTTACGGTAACCCTATGGGTTGAACATAGGTATTGCAGCTTAATTTTCTTATTGGTCAAGGACTGTTCACTCTGACGTGTCTTGTACACTCTGACGTCACGAAAGTGGTTCAAGCAGAGCCAATCCCCTGCAGAGATGAGAAGGTCCGCGCTGCAGTTCATACCTTATATGGAAGTGGTACATTGCATTCCGGAATAGTACTGCAAAGAAGCATATTATAGTTTTCGGAATGGCAATAGTTATTTGTATATTTTAACTTATTTATTTTAGGAATACTTTTCACTACATCAAAACTATTTGGTTGTATTTCTTTTCTTATGTTGCGATGGACGAATAATGCATAAATGCCACGATAGTGCAATGGTGTAGGTGCGGATTTGGGGTCCGACAGACCCAGGTTCGAACCCCGGTCACGGAATACCTTGTGGTATTTTTTTAGGCCTTTTGTTTTGGATAGATCTGGTGGGAATACAGTAGATAAATACAGCTACATATTTATTCTTTGTTTTTGCTTGCTGTAAGTTGTTTGCTGGAGTTTTGGTTTGTTGCTAGGGGCGTGAACGCAGCTCAACCACCCACCTCCTCCCCTCCATGTCTCGACACTCCCATTTTCATGAGGGATTTTGAATCTGCTCTGGGGCGGAGTTACCGTTTCACAGTGCGTTGAGGACCTCTTTAAGTCAAGAGGTGAGGAATTGAGACACTGCTTGCAGATGACACTAAATTCAATCATCTCCATCACAATTTAAGAAATGTCTTCCTGATGAAGGTCACATGTGGATGAAACGTCCAGGATCTTTAAAAAATAAATGGTCATTGTGTCTCTTAGAGCTTTGCTGTACGCCTCTACAGCGCATCCACATGCTTCCATTACAGCTGGAATTCATATTGCCTGTTGCGCTTCATGCCAGTTTTAAACTACGATCGTCATATGTTGAAAAATGATGGAAGCTTGACACATTTGCTCAACTTTTGAAAATTCATTCATTCATTCATTCAACCTTTATTTATACAGGCTAGCCTCGTTGAGTCACGGGGACTCATTTACAAGAGGGACCTGTCTCACTCACACCAAACAAAATAATAATGTGCACATGCAGACTCTTGAGCTATGTTAGCACTTAAGAGTACATGTTAGAAATTATTCTTAGCTACTGCCACAGCTAATTTTAGCTTCATATCTGTGAAACTGACTGTTATAACCATTTTTAGTTTGTTTCAAAGGTTAAATGGATGGTTCATATAATATTTTTAACAAACAAACAGGACTGACAATAATGAGTACAGTGGTCCCATGATACTTCGCGGTTCGACATTTGCGGACTCACTCTTTCGTGGGTTTTCAACGTAAGATTGTACACGACACACACTGCCAACTTTAATGTTACTCACATGATTGGAATGGTACAGGGTTTTTTAAAAAGTTAACGGGAAAGAGAACCAACCAATAGGACTAAAAGAAAAATACTTCAGACAGGCAACACCATTTTTGTAGTTTTCTTTCAATAAGCTTACACTGCAACACAAGTTTAAAAAAACTACACGGCCCAGAAGCCAGCAGTGCTTCCGGCCGCTGCTTTCTGCCTAAACTCATAGAACAACAATGGAGGGAGCAAACACTAGCAGAGAAACCAAACCAAATGTACTTTGGACAGGCGTACCAAACCAAACCAAACTAAATGTACTGTACTTTGGATAGGCGTACCAAACCAAACTAAATGTACTTTGGACAGGCGTACCAAACCAAACCGAACTAAATGTACTTTGGACAGGCGTACCATACCAAACCGAACTAAATGTACTTTGGACATGCGTACCCAACCAAACCGAACTAAATGTACTTTGGACAGGCATACCAAACCAAACCAAACTAAATTTACTTTGGACAGGCATACCAAACCAAACCAAACTAAATGTACTTCGGACAGGCATACCAAACCAAACCAAACTAAATGTACTTCGGACAGGCGTACCAAACCAAACCGAACTAAATGTACTTTGGACAGGCGTAACAAAACAAACCAAATGTACTTTGGACAGGCGTACCAAACCAAACCAAACTAAATGTACTCTGGACAAGCGTACCAAACCAAACCAAACTAAATGTACTTTGGACAGGCGTACCAAACCAAACCGAACCAAATGTACTTTGGACAGGCGTACCAAACCAAACCAAATGTACTTTGGACAGGCGTACCAAACCAAACTAAACCAAATGTACTTCGGACAGGCGTACCAAGCCAAACCGAACTAAATGTACTTCGAAAGGGCGCCGCCAGTTTGTAGTTTTCTTTCAATAAGCCTACACTGTAACGCAAGTCAAAAGAACTACACAGCCCAGAAGCCAACAGTGCTTCCGGCTGCTGCTTCCTGCCGAAATTCAAAGAACAGTAATGGAGGTAGCAAACACTAGCAGAGAAACCAATGTGGTAAAAAATAGTTTTGCAGCACAAAGTCAGAAGTAACAATCGATCTATTAAAATCACAGAACTGACAGAAAAGTCGCAAATAACCCTGAAACTGAACTCATCCTTCAAGTTGTATTATCTTCACCGGTGAGTACCCATATAAAATTTTGCAGTACTGTACAGTACATATGCATATGTTGTTAAAATTACATAGGTTCAAGAGTTTAGAACATTGGTAAGAACCCAACAAAGTTCAGTCATCTGGACGTTTTTTATTTGTTTGTTTTGTCGAGACGTTTCATCCATATCACTTTGTAGCACTTTGAGATTTTTATTAATGAAAAGTGCATTATAAATGGAATTCATTATTATTATTATTATTATTATATCACCATCATCGTTAAACCATCTTATCACCAGCAAACTGGTTGGTCCAGTATGTGTGGGTCCAATATGTGTGGGTCTGCTGCTTGTGGGACTCAGTTCATTGTGGCTCCTTGGACTGATGAAGTCCTTTGGATGAAGGACAAAACGTCTCAACAAAAACAACAACGACGACGACGAAAAACATCCAAGATGACCTGACTGAACTTGGTTGGATTTTCTACCTGGATTACGGTGCATGAACTTTGATTGTTAAGAACATTGCACAAGAGTGGGGAGGGTTTATAAAGCCTTAAAAATATAATACTGCAGTAAATATAGCGTTCCTACTTCAGTTTTTCACCTATCGTGGGGGTGTCTGGAACATACCGTAATCCCCGTGATAATTGAGGGGCTACTTTAATGCCAAAGGTTTAAACTAAAAATTTGGCAGTCTCTTAAAACTTGGACTATCTGATGGAGAAGAGTCTCAGCTACTACCATGGCAAATTTTAGCTCAAATTACAGATTTTAGCCATTTCTTGGTAGTTGACCGGATGTGGCGGTCATCTTGAGTCACGTTGACTCTAAAAGCTCATCAGTTGTAGATTCGATCATAATTTCCAAGAATTTCATTTGAATATGTTCATTGATGTCTTATTTTTAGGTCTCTCTTGTAAATGAGTCCTCGAGGCTCAGTGGGAACTATCCTGTATAAATAAAGGCTGAATGAATGAATTTTGCTAACAGAAAACACAGAGGGAACTAAAATATTTCCCACCTTTTGATGTTGGACAATAATAAGCTAATAATTACAGGTAGTCCTCGACTTACGACGGCCTCGACTTACAACGTTTCGCGGTTACGAACGCCCTCCCATTGAAAAGCATTGTTTCGAGTTACGCGGTTTATGCGCCTTTACACCAAAAAATACGGTACCGAAACTCAGCGGAGGACAGCGGAAATTTACAGAAGGGAGGAGGGAGAGTGTACCTTAGCGTAGTGCTGGACGATATTTCAATAACGATAAATATCGCGATATACTTTTATTCAATAACGATGATATGAAGTTTAAGCATATTTTCGATATTTCGATAGGATTTTACAACGTTTTTCTGTTTCTGTTCGGGTTGGAGCGGCTGCTTCAACAACCCGCCCGGACAGAAAAAGCTGTGACACAAAACGTGCGTGGTGACGTCGTTGTTACGCAGCGCTCACTCCAGCAGCAGGCGTTAGCGGTAGCAGGCTAAAAGCTAAGCTAGTCTCCAAAGCGCGTTAAGTTTTCGCTTCAAAACGAGTCAAACGAGTGCTCATGACCGTCAGAATGTGACTGAACAAAGTTTCACAAGCGAAGAGAAAGAGACGACATCACTGATGAGAGGAAAGACTAATTCGTAGGTGTGGACGTAGTTCGGTTTTGTTAAACTGCAGGTCTCATCTGCAGCGAGTCTTACTCGGTTTCTTTATTTTGCAAAACGTGACAAAGTCGTTCTAACTAGCGGTGGGAACATCTATTCTAACTTGTTTAATCTGAAGAGTTTCCACTCGATATAATATGAGAGTCAGAAGATGAAGAACAATAAAGTTTGAGCCAACGTTTCCCTGAAACTACGACGTAAACAAACAGCCCCAGCAGCGCTGCATGTTTTTTTAATTCAAAATAAAACAAATTCATCAGAAGAAAAAAAAACACTGAATGAAAATGTGCAGAAAGACGAAAATAGTGTTTTAATATCTGCCCCTTGTTTAAAAAATACAAAATAACTACAAACAAACAACAACCTTCACTTCACCTGCACCACACCTTCCCAACAACTTTGATTTAATCATATTTTAAAACATAGTTTTAGAAATGTTTATGGTGATATCAAGTCAACACAATCCTGTTTCCTGATTTACAACTCAGCTCCTTCAAACTAGTCCTAAATGGAGGTTTTACAAACATTTACATTAGGGTTTAATAACTTTAAACAAATTTTAATTGAATATTTGGGGGGTAATTTTTTTTCAGTTTTATACATGACTTGTAAAATACTATGTTCAACCAAATCATAAAATTTTAATAATTTAAACTGATGAAATATTTGTTGGGTGACCATAGCACTTCCTACTAATAATTCTTGTAGCTCTTTAAAAACAAAACAAAAAAAACAGGGTTTGTAATAGTTTTACATGCTTTTCCCCAAACTTCAATACAACAGATTAAATATGGAACAATCATTACATTATTCAATATATTCAAAACTTTGTCATTCAAAAACTATTTTACTTTATACAGTAATGCAATTGATTTTGTTATTTTTATTCTTAAGTAATTTCCATGAGATTTCTATGTCAGCTTCTTATAAATAACAACACCCAAAAGTTTTATTTAATTAACTATGAATTTCAATGCTGTAAATTTTAAAGATGTTTAAAGTTAAAACTATTAATATTGACACAGTTGAGAATTTTATGGCAAGAAAGTTCATGCTCAATAATCCACGTACCAAATCCAATAATTTTCAGTCGGGTCATCTGGACAGTTTCTTTTAATAGAAATTGGATGGAGCATGGAGGATGGAGGGTGGATGGAGCATGGAGGATGGAGGGTGAAACGTTTCTATAAAAAAGAAAGTGTCCAGATGACCCGACTGAGAATTATTGGGTTGAGAAGTTTATGTTTATTTGATGGTGATTTCCATCTTTTTGGAGGCTAAATACAAATACAAGGAGAACATTAATTTATTTGTATAGTTTATAGTTTTTTTTTTTTAGGCTTTTATATTGTTTATATTGATATCGAATTATATCGATATCGACCGAAATTAAGAACTATATCGTGATAAAAATTTTGGCCATATCGTCCAGCCCTACCTTAGCGTCTACGACAATGGAAAATTACAGGGCGGAGGATTGCAGCTGAGAATTACAGGAGACCTAATTGTTTACAGGCAGACCAGAGGCAGAGGAGGTTAGGAGGGGCCAACATGCTAACATACCTTACTGTAAAACTCTGGACCGCGCGTGGAAAAGTACAGGAGACCTCATTGTTTGGACCGGAGGTTTACGAGGCAGAGAGGCTACAGCTGAGCAATGAGCTAACATGCTAACAGACGGATGAAGACTCCACCAGCTCCCAGTATGAAAATAACTTTTTTCCTTCATTATGGCTCCAAATGTATGTGTTTTTTGCTAATTATGTAAGGTACTGTGTTAGCTAAGTGCTTGGTAAAATACAGTATTGTACCTATAAGGTGCTGTTTGGACGTATTTTCCAACTTCCGATGAAATTCGACTAGCGACGTCACGTAGGAATGGAACTCGTTCGTAAGTCGGGGACTACCTACACAGAATGCAACAAAGTATTGCTCAAAAACAATGAGTTTATAATATTTGCCAAGTTTGGTAACCAACGTTCCACCAGCCCATCTAAAGCTCAACACGTTTGGTTCGATTATTGCAGTTTGTACAAAACTGTAGCATAAAATCCAAAACGATCCTTCTCTATACAGTAGTTGTTATGTCGAGTAGTTTGTGGACCAGGAACAACTTTTCACTTTCCACTGGTTACCTAGCAACAGATGTCAGATGAGAAACAGCCTCCGACAAGGAGGCAGAAGAGTAAGTTTTAGGTTGTGATGATGAATGCTCTTAAAGAGTCTCCTCACACAACAAAGTCAACGTAGAGTTGTAGAAGACACATTACCGGGTAGTACAAATACCAAAAACCTTCCGTCAGCCATAACTGTACTTCTGCACCAGCTGGTGGAAAAACGCTGCATGTAATGAAGTTGATAAACATAAAATTTAAACCGTTGGCAATTAAACTTGGTTTGTTGTCTTTTGTAATGACACAAGTTTAGGAGCCCTTTTTTTATACCTGAATGAAAAATAGATCTGTGTCGAGAGGATTAAAGAAAAACTGTCATCTGAGAACAGTATGAAAATTTGACATAAAATGAGTTTTAAATTAATCATAAGCAGCCAAAGTCTATAAAAAATTACACTTTTAAAATTTATTCACAAATCCTGGTGAGCTAAAGAACAAAACAAGAAAGTTGGGCTCCTGTAACACTTCACCAGGGCTAGGAAAACCAATTGTAAATGTTACCTATATATAACGGAGTTGAGACGTTATGAACAGATTTTTTTTCTTTCCTTATGGTCAACATATTGAAATAAAACAGATTATACCTGGACCGACAGGGACTTTCTTTACCGGTAATTAGATTTGGATGGAACTTGTGAAGTTTGTCTGAAAGAGTCTGAGGTTCAGATTAGTGATAAATGTCTGGGGAAAGTGTCAAAGGTTAAAGTTAGGGATTCAACTACAAAAAAGATAATAATAACTCTGTAGATTAAATTATCTCCCTTAAGACAACTGCTAAGGAGGGTCCAAAAGGACCCGAGGCAGGTGCTTTCTCTTAACAAGCCGTACACCAATGTCCCCCCCATCGCTGAGAAGTTTGAATAGTTAATGTTTGTAGTTTTTAAGTTGAGTTAAGATTTGTGGATTGGAATTAAACAGGAACTGCAAGTAAACCTGAATGTTTTTGGCACAAGAAATTCATTCAACCTTTATTTATACAGGCTAGCCTCGTTGAGTCACGGGGACTCATTTACAAGAGGGACCTGTCTCACTCACACCAAACAACCATCCACTCTCACACTCACACCTAGGGTCAATTTAGAGTCACCAATCAGCCTAACAAGCATGTTTTTTGGTCTGTGGGAGGAAACCGGAGTACCCGGAGGAAACCCACGCATGCACGGGGAGAACATGCAAACTCCACCCAGAAAGGCCCCGGACCGGGATTTGAACCGGCAACCTTCTCGCTGAGAGGCAGCAGCTCTACCAGTTGTGCCAACGTGCTGCCAAAATCCAAGTGGGTAGGAGTTACACTGTGTAGAAGAGGCGCAGTGGTGGAATCAAAGGGTGGCCAACGGCGGCCTTGTCCACCATAGATTAATCCATTCATCCATCCATTATCTTCACCCCCAAATCATATGAGGAAACTATGCATTCTAGTTTTTATACTGCTTAAAAGTATAGTTTCCTCAAATTATTGTTCGGTTATCGCGCACAACCTGCACGGATGGACGACGGACAGAGGGTATTCACAATTCCCCCTTTTTGCTCCGCTATAAGGGACAAAAAAATAAAAATGTATGGGCCTGTAGGTTTTATAGTTATGTAACAAAATGTTTGAACAATTACTGAAGGTACTCAAAAGTCACATTGGTGGTGAGCAGTACTTATTGAAATATGTCGGTTATGTTGACGTCCTGGTGCAGTCTTTGCATTGTTGGCGCAAATTTCACATCTGGCTCCTACATATTAGGAAATGTCTAATTAAGAACGCACCTGGTTGTTAGTTTTGCAATATAGATATACATATGTCTTATTTGTGTGTTCTGTTGACAAATTTATGTTATTTATCCGAAACTTCTAGATTAATTGTTTAACCCACACTGTACATTATGTATTTAGATAGCCATCTCACAGCTATGAATAGGGGTACACCGATAAATCGGCCCAGATTTCCTTAATTTTGGGGAAACGGCCAATACTTGCACGAGAAACTGATTTTACATATTTTTTTTTACATTTTAAGTGTTAACAATTGTCTGAACTTCATTTATATTTCAGAGCGGTACATCATGGACAGTTAAAACCAATTTGTATTGTTTCTAGGATATTGTTCAAAGGTATGTTTTTCAATAAAATAATATTGGACAAATGAAGGTGCATTGTGACCTTATAACACCTAACAATGTCGCTTATGAAACAAAATGGGAATCGTCAGGACAGACTTTTTAGAAATCTTTGATTGGCCAGAAAACTGCGATCGGTGCACCCCTGGTTATGAATGTTCCTCTGTGCAGCATGAACAAGCATCAAAGTTCACAGCATTCACGAAGAAATGATATGCTCCACCAAGGCCTCTACGAGCAGATGAATCTTAAATATCTGCTACCATTTGTGGTCAAAAAGTTCACGGATAATATTTTCAGTGTTTCTCCTCGACATTAGTAGCGAAGTTGAACACCTGACTGACCTCTTACCTGGTCTTACTTACGGTATGTGTATTGACTCTAGGTTAAATCTTACTTTTGGTCACTAGTATATATTTTTCATTCAACCTTTATTTACACAGGTTAATCTCACTGAGTCCTGAGAACTCATTTACAAAAAAGACCTGTTATACCTATCCCTGCATACAGATTCTAGTACAGTACTGTATACCGTAGGTATATACAAGGTAGGTATATACCTATGCTTTTTAGGGGTGCACCGATTGCAGTTTTTGGGCCGATCACAGATTTCTAGAAAGTCTAACTAGCCGATTCCAACAAGTTTTATAAGCAACACGGTTAGATGTTGTAAGGTCACAATGCGCCTTCAAATTTCGATCTTATTTTGTTGAAAAACAGACCCTTGAACAATATTCTAGAAACAATACAAACTTGTTTTAAATGGTCACAAGGTATAGTGCTCTGAAATATACATGAAGTTTAGACAATTGTTGTTAAAACTAAAGAAATCGGTAAAATCGGTTTCTCATGCAAGCATTGGCCGATTTCCGAAAATTAAGGAAATCGGGGCCGATGCTTTTGTGGGTAAAAAAAGGAACCACTTGCTATGGGTTTCTTCAATGAATCTTGAATTTATACGTGGTCAAAATAACAGCCAACGGTAGCGCTAATGTTGGCTGTTTTTCAGGTGGACATTAGCAACCTAGCTGGACTTTACCTCCAATTGACCTCTGATCCGCCCGCACGACTCATGCATTGTAGACAAGGTGATACTGTATGCTGCTGCTCTGTTTTCTTAGTTGTAAACGAACAGCGCTTTTGAACCTGTGTTTGTTTAAAGTGCTTTACAAATAAAGCAGGTATGGTGTGGACGCCCGTATTTAACCCTGTCAGTGATGGCAAAACAGAGGTTCAGGTGAGTGCAATGGATGAAAACATGCAAACAGACGGAGATCCTGCTCTTGTTCTTTATCAACGCTACGGCTAAGGGGAAGCAAGAAAGGGGGGCTGGATGTATCACCTGAGGCTTTATGCTCTGAGCGGAGGTAAACAGAGGGCATTACTTTAGTCTGGCGCAACCGAGAGCTCGTCTACGACATTCTGACAAACACTCCTTCGGAAGAGGATGCAGCCGGCGTTCCTGTCATGTCATGCATTCCTCTGCTATGTAGCGGAAGAAGAAAAGGGTAAAAGGATGCAGGGAAGGGGAGGGAGGGTGGTTGCATCAGTCTCCATCACTGCGCAGGGCTTTCCTCGGCTTTCCCCGGGAAAACCACAGGGGACACCGAGGACCTGAGGTGGGAAAGAGGGGTGAATCCTGCATCCTGTACATGCAGGAAAAGACGAGAAGCGATGGGGTTAGGGTTGTGGAGGCAGAGGGGGGTGGAGGGGGGGTCTCTTACCTGTTGTGGCTACATTGGCAGCATCCGAGTGGCTCGGCAGATCGCTCATGTAAGTGCACTCCAAGCCCAGTACCGCATAGATGACGAGTCCACGGAGCAATACATTCACCACGACCATGTAACTCATGGTGGAGAGGAGACGAGACTGAGGGAACCCGTGTACTGAGGGGGGCTCAACTCTGAGAGGAGGTGGGATAGGAGGAGGGGGGGGTGGGGGGTCCTTAAAAAAATATGTCAGCAGTTGTCAACCTAAAAACACATTAAAACACACGGTTGTCTTAAAAGGGGAGCCACCTGCGTATTACAAAACATTAGTTCATTATTTGGCGAAAGTGCTTCTAATGGTTTCAGAGAGGCTGGGGGCTACAGGAGACAACCCCATGTTTTATTTCTGTTTTAAATGTGTGCTTTAAAAAAAAAAATACAGTAAATAAAAAAAAGAAGACGACTCCGGATGAATTCACTGTCCAAAAAAAAAAAAAAAAAAACGTCTTTTTTTACCCGCGGATATCCGGGAGCTGAAACTAACAGACGGTGTTTTTCCACAAAACGTAGCAAATCCCAAAAGCAGGAAAAAATATGAACGAACAGGAATATTCCACGTCTTCTTCTTCTTCCTCCTCCTCCGTCGGTGTCTCCTTCCTTCTCCGACCGGCCTCCTCCCCCGAGTGAAGGTTTTTTTTTCCCAGTCAGCTCTTCATGGTGATACTGTATCCTCCTGTCATTTTATCAGCTGCTCGCCCAGCTGATGTGGACCAGCGTAGAAAAAAACGAAGAAGAAGAAGAAGCCGGAAGTTAAAAATGCAAAGCGACGAGTGGGTGTCGGTGAAGAAGAACCGCTCCAACTGCTCTCACGCGCGGGACACGTCGTGTCGTATCCAGTCGCTTCTCCGTGAACACCCCCCCTCCCTTTCCCCGGAGTTCACGCAGCCAGGAGGAGGGCGACTCACCGGCGGCGGGCAGGCCTGAAGAAGCCTCCAGCGACGGCTCGTCGTGTTTTCCTGCCGCGGAGACTCAGCGGAAGATGACAGCCGCCTCATTGTTCCTCATCCCCTCCACACCAGCGCAGAGTTCGTCCTCCTCCGCAGGCGGAGCGCTTTGATTGGCTGGACTGGCCCAACATGGCAGAATCTGATTGGCTGCCTGCACGTTTCTTTTGTCTTGGTTCGAACATGCTGCGCGCGCAAATTAAAAGTTTTTTTTTTTTAACCACTTTACAATAAGGCTCCCCTTATGGATAATAACTAGTTTATAGATGTGTTATTAATTCCGGCAATAATTAATTAATTAATTAATTACAGATGTTAGGCTGATTGGTAACTCTTAAAGGAGACCACATATAGGTCTTTAAAAATTTTATGTTATGTCTGTGTGCTATCTTGACAATATTAATTCATTTTAATACACAAAATAATTCTTAGATAATTAATTATACCCTTTTTAATTCTGCCATTTTTAACTTTCGTTTTGAACGACCGGTTTCTGATACTGAGTTCTGAAGTCCACGCCCTTCAACGATCTGTTTACGCCCTCTGCAACAGCCAGTATCTGTAATGTGTTGTTGTTTTAAAATTAGCTCTTTTTTTATTACTCATTTGACTTACTGTTAGTGTTAGCTTAAGATAACTTACCGAAACCCGTCTGAGCGCGCCGCAATTTGCTGC
>JBBPBX010019587.1:0-11868 GCA_038048925.1 Garcialebias charrua | reverse complement strand
TTCCCTCCCCCCACCACCACTGTGCCAGCTTGGATTGGGTTGACTACAGAAGTCAGAAATACAGCAGTTGGTTTGAGAAACTAACCTCCCCCTAATAATAAACTTTATTTGTATAGCACTTTCCTAATGCCTTGCATTGACCAAGGTGCTTAACAGGACAGAAAACATAAAACCGGTACAATAAATCAGTGAAAATAGAATAAAAACAACAGTAATAAAAGAAGGCAATGGAAATAAAAAAAATGCTACATACTAAAATACCAAAAGAAATAAAAGTTACACATTGAAAGTTTTTTTTTATATAGTTTTTTTAATATAATGTAGATACCCGTTGATGTTAAATAAGATGTTATTACCTGTAATATCTTTGATATAAATAGGTTAAAGAACACACTCTTCCCTATAATAAAAATGCTTTATTAGAAGTAACTTTTCAGCAAATAGGTTAAATACGCACAAGAATCCAGCCAACTCACCAGGAGTAAAAGACACATTTTATTGTTAAAACCTAATTTTGATATTGATTTGCATAAATTATGACCATTAAAGGCAAAAAGAGGTCTGGTAAATTTGAAAGGTAATTAGAATAACATATTGTTTGACCATGAAATGCAAAAGCTTTGACAACAGTAATAAGGGTTGTTTTTATTCAAACAGATTGGGTTTGTGTATATAATAATAATAATTTGGAATATTAAACCGGGAAGTACTCACAGACACGCCTCGACTGAGTACACATTTTCATTTTCATTTTAATTTTAATCAATACTATTAGACTTTAAACATTGAAAGCTTGAAACCACAGGGCAAAATCACCCAGCCCATGCTTTGACTTTTGATAAATGAACCACTGAAAAGTGGTAAGTGAGGACTTATCTTAACGATTTCAATAAATTGACATAATATGAGAACATCTCACGGTGCTGTTTTAACATAAAAACTTAAAAACAATGCATGATATTTTCTGAAATATAATTGGGCTACAATATTTCAGGTTTCAGGTTAAATTGACGATTTTACTCATACGTAAATTAATGATTTTAGATCTGTTATGCAGATCAGATTAAAAGGATGCCTCTGTTGAAAATTCACTTTTATGTAAATGAACATTTTAAAATTCCATTGTGCAAACCAGAATTACAGAAGTGGCTCTATTCAAGGTAAATGCTTATAGAAATAACATGATTACTTTGAACCTGGTTTGTTAAGGATTTTTACATTTTTCTATTTTCTCATTTTTATTTATTTTAGAAGAAGCCTCATGGTGTCTGAGGAGCGGAAAACGTAAGTCTGACGAAACTCACGACACTTAGCAGAACACATAGTTAGTAGTACATGCATTTAGGCATTTAGGACCATGTCAAAAACACATGCAGCGTCTGATTTTTTTGAATTACAGCTACTGTGGATATTGAATGGATCAGATCAGATTTCATATTAAAGGCGTGTCCAGAAGCTGGCTCACTGTGACTTCACCGAGAACACCAAGGCTGGACTCCCAGGCTGCCCTGCTCAAAATAAACATTCGAGGGGCTTAAAAAACAATGGCACTGAACAGTGCACTGGACTTTTATCCAAGCAAACAGTCTGTCCACAAAGACTGTCCACAGAGACTGTCCACAAAAATAAGATAAGAGACTGTCAGCAGAGCAAAGGCAAAGATTTTGTCAAAAAACCTGTCAGAACAAGGTCATCAGACACACATGGTCAAAATACAGTTGCGGTCACTGGATGCTGTACAAGAGTGGTCTGAGCACATTCTCCAACAAGGAAATGAGAACAGGTCCTGAAGTCACCCACGCCAACTGTCCAGTTGAAGGTCATGCCCCCGTATGGATCTGTGAAGATCTGTCAATGCCCTGGTATAGTATTTCAAATCTGCAGTCTGCTATGATTAATTTTTTTTAATGAAACACATATGCTCATGAGATGGCCTGCTAAGGCAAGGCCACAAAATTTGTAGTTTATATATTGTACTTATGTGGGTCTGACGACTTATTTTTCCGCTTCCAGTAACTCCGTGATGATAGAGATACTGATTCCAGCTCATAACCCTGAAACAAGTTAATGTTTATATTTTCTTTTGCAGATTAAATTTGTCTCCACAAACATTCATGCAAAAGTTTTGTGGAGCTGAAGGAAGGATAGCAATTGTCCTTGATCTGAGTGCATTCTGGTGGGTCTGGTTTTCCACAAAGGAATTGATTAAGACATTTTTAGAACAAATTTTTATAGCTTTCTGCTTTAAATTCTTAGATTGTTTATACCATACCACTTTATTTATAGAGCACTTAGGCAGACACAGAGCCGACCAAGGTGCTATACAATAGAAACCAGCAAAGCAGACAGGAAAACAAAAAATAATAATGCAATAAGGGAAAATTAGAAAGGGTTCCTAGAAATGACTAAAGAAATGAGGGAATATTAGAAAGTGTTCCTAGAAATAACTAAAAAGAATGAAAAATTGGCGCGTTACATTGTAGGATA
Source organism: Garcialebias charrua (assembly GCA_038048925.1). Taxonomy (NCBI): domain Eukaryota; kingdom Metazoa; phylum Chordata; class Actinopteri; order Cyprinodontiformes; family Rivulidae; genus Garcialebias; species Garcialebias charrua. Next base: position 9,381 of record JBBPBX010019587.1, on the reverse strand, counting down.
AATCAGGTAAACCTACGAACCACATTGCTTTTGTATATGTCATTTAATAAACAGCTATTTATTTTTAACAGATCCAAAAAAGAAAAAGATGGGGGACGCCCTGGAGTTTTGGATCTATTCAAGGTTGATTTGAAAGGTTGATTTGAAATGTGTGGTTCTGTATTTTTAATTTTGTTTTTTAAAACACGACTGACTCTGACTGACTGGACTTATTTTGAGCTTATGAACCACATGTTTGTATTGTGAATTCTTTATTACTGCAGCGCTGTATGTTTGTCTATATGGCTGTATGTATGTTTGTCTATATGTATGTCTATATGTATGTATGTATGTATGTTTGTCTGTATGTATGTCTGTATGTATGTATGTATGTACTTTTCTATTTTTTTGCATGTATGTTTAGACTTTTTCTACAGACTATGAGAAAGGTAAAGTATTTTTTAAGTAAGTATAAAACGTCTCTTGCTACTCCCTTACAATGATTGTACTAATTAAAAAACTTACTAATTAAAACCTAACCCCAAATCAGAGTGAGTGATTACTCATTTTCACTGAAGAATGAAATCATTTGTTGTTGTTGTTTTTTGCCATTAAACACAAATATTTTAGATAGTAAGAATGGAATTTTTATTTTAAGTTTAAAGAAACAATTATTATTATAGCCAATTACAGAATTTAGTTTAAGTTAATAACTCACTAAGGAGTTACCCACAGGCCTTCCCCAAACAACAATTGGCTCATGAAATCCGAGGGGGGGGCCTTGAAGTTTTACTTAATAATTTGCAAGTTTTTTTGGTGTCCAGTTCCTCTCTCCAAAGACTACGGATTTCCCAGTGATCCCAAAGGTGAATCCCATCGAGGTCCTGCTAGGGACGGCTGGAAACGAGGGTGAACGGGACCCCAGCAGGGGTCACAACAGAAGTCCCGACTTCTCACGAGTCGTCTTCTCGTGAGAAGGAGCAGCAGATGCTACAAGATGCTACAACTGAGACCTGAAAAAGAAGTTTGGACCAATCGCTGAGCCAGTTTTGAGATGGATCTGGAACAGGCAGCTGGACAAGACTACATGACACCACCCTGTCTGAAAAAGTTAATGATGCCCTCCGCCCGCAGGGCGCACAAAAAGCTCTCCCCAAGAAGAAAAAGACCCGCACAGAAACTCACAGAAGAAGAAGATTTGAAAAAAAAATAAAAAGCTCTCCCCAAGAAGAAAAAGACCCACACAACAAAAGGCTTATTCCACACACAAAGAAACCCCCCCCCCAGATGACATGGACTTGTGATGCCACAAAGAAATCCCCAAGGACCAGCTGAAAACTGGACACTCCCTCCCATGCAGACACTGAACTTACCGTTATCCTCACACCAGATGGATGCAGTGGATGCAGTGAAGAAGGATGTTTGATCTATTTCATTTTATTTTTTAAAGTTCAAACCGGTTGTTTTTACTTTCCTGGGCAATAGTTGATATCAAAGAAGTTTCAAACTTATTTATTTTTGTGCCCATAAAGGGCTATTTTGTTGTGTGTTTGAGAATTATTTCCCACATCTTTGAAAGTGTATAAGTTCTATTGTTTAACACAACAAATTAGGTTGGTTCTTTTTATTTGGTTAAAAGAAATTACATTGGTTCTTTTTGGTTAAGACAAATTAGATTGGTTCTTTTTATTTTAAAACAAATTAAATAGCTTATTTCTTTTATTTGTTTAACACAAATAGATTAGTTCTTTATATATGTTTCTTCTCAAAAGTTCTATTTCTTTGGAAAAACTTGGTTTTTGTGGGTAAATAGACTGATCCCTGCTAAATATATTATTCCTTTTAAAACTTTTGACATAAGCCATGAAGTGAGACCATACGCACTGCAAAATTGCAAAATTCTCCTCAAACCTTTATTTCTCTCAAACATTGAAATAAGTCATGAAATATGACAATCAACAGAGTTCTCCAAAACTTTATAATCTCTCAAACCATCCTAAAAAGGTGATCCTGAAGTTTGTCAGGACGTTACTGTGGAGGCACGGGACGGTGGTGTGAGTTTTTGCCTCTAATTAGAAATTCGGCCTCAGAGGTTGTTTTCCGCACCGCTCACATAATTGATAAATGATCAGTTTATATATGATAAAGAGGATGGGATGATGGAGATGTTCAATATTTATCATCTAAAACTAATTACTCTGACCCAATAATTATAACCCAGCTCACTTATATCAAATATTCTCTGTTCCCTTTAAACACTTATAATTTGATAGTACAAACATGTTTGTTGCTTTTCTCCTTGATACAGAAAAGACAGTCTTCTAGCCTTGACAATGTTTGGATTAGATGTTCTTGTTGGATCAGAACCATGACTTGTTTGTTTTATCTGTAAGACGTCAGAACTTGTCAAACTCCACCTCCTTCTTGTTTAAATAGCTTGTCATGTCCAGTACAATTCGGAATTGTGCTGGACAATGTTTTTTGAGACCAAACTAAGTTTCTGAAGACATTAAAAGCCCTTCCCCTTGCAAGTTTGTTTGTCTGTTTTTAACACTGTTCTCTTGTTTATCTTGTGTGGTTTTTATTAAGGTAACAGGGGTTTAAAATCCCCATCAGTACTGTATTGTTTACTTGGCATATTTTCAAAATTAACATTTTGTAAGTCTTTATTTTGTCTTTTTTTGTACCGAAAATTGACCGAACCGAAATGTGATTTTAGTATACCGTTACTCCCCGGCAACGGTACAATCACCATCACCCAGAAGATGGTGATTGTGAGGGTAAAATTGTGTGTGTGTGTGTGTGTGTGTTGAAGTAACATTGTCTTTATTGTATGTACATGTGTTTCAGTGGTTCCTGCCTCTGTTTAGAGCTGATTAAGAAGAAGAAGCTCCACAAGACTGAAGGCCTGATGTTGACCAGCAGGACCCAGAGCCTCTTATCATAAAGTGGAAGAAAAGACCCTTAGACCAGTCTTTTGGGTGACCAACTTAATATGGAGGAGACCGATATCAGGTTTTAGGTCACTACAGTTTCTTTAAAGAGTGAGGAGGATAAAATTTTTTACCAGGAACCCAGATTTAAAAGTTCACAAAGACAGTTTCAGCTCTTCAAAGACTGACGTTAACGAGGACGATGAAGAGGATGATGAAATGACCAATCCTGACTCTCTACTAAAGAACTCATCAGACTCTGAATCAGAACGTGAAGACAGTATGAAAGACAGGAAGGAAAGTAGGGCTCCTGAATCAGAGGTAAAAACTGTCAACAAGTCTTTGAGCTGCTCTGAGTGTGGTAAGCAGTATGTCAGTAACCGGACTCTTCAAAGACACATGACAAGTCATTCAGGAGTGAAGTCTTCAAGATGTCTGCTTAATAAGAAATGTGTTGGAAAGAAGAAAAATGTAGCGTCATGCAGGAAAGTCCAGGCAAGACCAAAATCAATAAGCTGCGATGACTGTGGTAAAATATTTACTTCCAAATCAAAATTAAACTCACACATGAGAGTCCACACAGGAGACAAGCCATTTCCATGTGAACTTTGTGGACACAGATTTAGTCAGAAGGCAAGTTTAAACATACACATGAGAGTCCACACAGGAGACAAGCCATTTCCATGTGAACTTTGTGGACACAAATTTAGTCGGAAGGACAGTTTAAACATACACATGAGAGTCCACACAGGAGACAAGCCATTTCCTTGTGAACTTTGTGGACAAAGATTTAGTCATAAGACAGAATTAAACATACACATGAGAGTCCACACAGGAGACAAGCCGTTTCTTTGTGAACGATGTGGACAAAGATTTAGTCGGAAGGACAGTTTAAACTCACACATGATAGTCCACACAGGAGACAAGCCATTTCCTTGTGATCTTTGTGGACAAAGATTTAGTCGGAAGGAAAGTTTAAACTCACACATGAGTGGCCACACAGGAGACAAGCCGTTTCCTTGTGAACTTTGTGGTCAAAGATTTAGTCGGAAGACAAGTTTAAACAGACACATGAGAGTCCACACAGGAGACAAGCCGTTTCCATGTGAACTTTGTGGACAAAGATTTAGTCGGAAGACAAGTTTAAACTTACACATGAGAGTCCACACAGGAGACAAGCCGTTTCCTTGTGAACTTTGTAGACAAAGATTTAGTCGGAAGACAAGTTTAAACTCACACCTGAGAGTCCACACTGGAGTGGAAACTTTCTACCAGAAAATATTAAAATAAGTATTATAGGCCATGAGATGCAACTGGTGTTTTAACACCCAAATAAAATTAATTTTGATTTTGTAAAATATATTCGTTAACACCCTGATGCATGCTCAATAATCCAGGTAGAAAAATCTAAACAAGCTAAGTCTTGTCCTCTAGACATTCAAAAAAACAAAACAAAGCAAATAAAATTGTAGAAACGTTTCGTCTTTCGTCCGAAAGACTTCCTCAGTCTGAGCTGCTGTATCATTTCAGTCTTATAAATAGCACCCTCTCACAGTGGATCAACCAGTTGGCTGATGACAGCCTGAAACCAGCTGCTCGCATGATCAAGGGGGATCATCAGCCTAACGATGGATCGTTAGCACCCTGATGGTTGTTTGCTATTCACAGAGGGCTGAGTGATACTAGCAATAACAGCATTGTAAGAGGGGGACAGTTGAACCCGGAGGCCTCCATCCCAGTTTAACGATTTAATATTCTGTAACAATTTTTGAACAATTTCCTAATCTATGATTTGCTCCTAATTTCTCAAGAATACTTTAAAAACAAACTAATTAAACCTTAGATCATAATTTGGACTATAGATGTTGGTTCTAAAATACTGGTTCAGTGGTTGTGCAATATGTGGAGAGAACCAACCAACCAATCAAATTGTTTTTTCAAACAGTCAGACCCCATGAAATGTTGTTCATGTAATTCCTGAGAGAATTGTTATTTAATCAGTTAGTTACTTGGTTTATTAACAGATTTCTCATGCAGATTAACTAATTGTGTTTTAATTAAGGATGGGGCTGATCCGGTATCAGTATTGGCCTCGGCCTCCTATACCAGCATAATTTACCTATAGGATTTTCCCGATACAATCTGCAGAGATTTCTAATCCTTGATGAATGTCTATGTTTATAATATACCATATATAATATACGCAATATACCATACCGGCTGAGCAGAGAGGACGCTTTTAGTCGGGCTCCTGCCGGTACTACCTCCAAAGAAGTGTTTGGAGAGCTTGTACTCGCAGTTTTCTGCGCTGGATGTGCAGAGAGGAGTGCTAAAAAAGCTGCGGAAAATTGGACTGGAACATGCGATCCAGAATTATGAATCTACAAGCCAACGTGTCCGTGAGTTTTTGCCGAGAGTTAGCCTAGCGAAGCTACAAACCGGGCTAATCAAAGCTAACCGAGCTGGGTCACCGTAACCGGGTGCTGTAGCTGTGGAGCTGCGGGCTTCGTTAACAAATAAACCGGAAAAATACGCTGGTTGTTACGAAGAAACGCGGACCGGCACGCTGGAGGTGCTTTGTTGCAGCGAAAGAAAACAACAAAGCTGGGAGTGGTGGCTACAGACTACAAGCTAACGCTAGCCATGTGCTGCTGATAAAAGCTAATGAGGCAAAACACCACGGAGTTGGGGATTGTTGCTACAGGCTGACGAGAGAGCTGAGAGCCGTGAAGGCCGCCTGGGGCTTCGAGCTGATCCGAGCGCAGCGAGTGGGCCGTGAGCCGTGAATGCTACCTGGGGCTTCGAGCTGATCCGAGCGCCGCGCGTGGGCCATGAACCGTGAAGGCGGCCTGGGGCTTCGAGCTGAGCCGATCGAGCGCCGTGGGCGAGCCGGGGGACCCCCCGCCTGGGACCGGGCTGGTGTCGGAGCTGTGCCTGAAGCTATTGGAGCTGCATGCTGTGCTAGCTGGGCTACATCGGATCTAGAGGCCCAACACCATGTGCAAACCGGAGGACCGCCGTCTGGGCCGGGCTGGTGAGCCAACCTCTTCGGATAATAGATCTGATTGCTGCAGACTACTGAGACCGTGAGTTCTGAACTAACTGCTGATCTGGGCACTGGGCCGCAGCCACCATCGTTAGGCCTGTGAGCCTCGTGGAAGGGCCACGTGGTTCAGTAAACAAACCATCAACCAGAGACCTGCTACCACTAGACTACAAACTCTGTAAGTAATGACGAAAAGAAGTGGACAAAGGTCACCAGAGTCGAAAAAAGGTGGACAAAAGTCACCAGAGTTTGAGGAAAACAACTCAGCAGAAATGCAAGACTTTAAAAAATCACTAAACAATATAAATGATAAGCTATCAAAATTATCAGAAAAAATTGATTCACAGGCAAATCTGGTTGATGAAATAAGACAACTGAAAGATCTGATAATTAGCAAAGACAATAAAATAGCTGAACTGGAAAAAAAATAGAAGACATGGAAAAATACACCAAAAAACAACAACGTGGTGATCACAGGACTTGATGTTAGTAAGTGTCGGACATTTAAACATGCTCTCAATAACACTGGCCCAACTGAGGATGCACCACAAGAAGAACTAGAGACTCTGGAGGAGACTGTAGTTAATTTTTTATGGGACAAGTACTATGACATAAAATATGAGGACATTTCGTTCTGTTACACCCTGCCCAGTAAATCACCAAATACCAAACCGTCGGTAGTCGTCAAGTTCGTTAGCAGGAAGTTTAGAAACCATGTAATTAGTCAATCACACCAACTGAAGGGAACAAGGGTGTACATAAATGAACATCTAACAAAAAAAATGGAAGAATTGCAAAGGAAGCAAGGTGGCTAAAAAACCAACACAAAATATTATCAACATGGACAAGAAATGGAAACATCTTTATCAAAACACATGAAGGGGCTAACCCTAAAATGATAAAAGAACTGAAGGATCTAGACGAGCTCAGAGGAGGACAAATTACAAATCAATGAAACAACTGAAATGAACAAATACATCAAATACATTAAAACATGACAACATACGAAGACTCAGAACCTAAAATATATAATGTTAATGATGTTATTGATGCTTTTTTCCAGTAATAAAAGATAGCGAATACTACAATGAAGAGCAATTTAATGACATCAATATAACAAATGGAGTTCTCTCTATTATTCACTTTAACAGCAGAAGTATAAATGCAAATATATCCAAAATAACAGATTACTTAAAACAGTTAAATAGAACTTTTACGATAATAGCACTGTCAGAGACATGGCTCAATGATGATAACACAAGTAATATTCACATCGAAGGGTATGAATTATTTCACATGAACAGAAATAATAAAAGAGGTGGTGGTGTCGCTCTATATGTTAAGAATGAAATAAAATGTAAATTAAATAATGAAATGTCAATAATAGTTGATAATATTATGGAAATGATAACAATAGAAATAATAAACAAAAATGATAAAAACATAATAATAAGTTGTGTATATAGATCACCAGGATCAAATATAGAAATATTCACTGATAAAATCTTGGAGCTATTGGAGAAGAGTTTTAATAAAAAAGTTTTTTTGTGTGGAGACTTTAACATTGATATGGGAAATAAAACAGATTCAAATAACATCAGTACATTTATAAATTCAATGTACAGTTTAAATATGTATCCGTTGATATCCAAGCCAACAAGAATTACAACTCATAGTGCCACAATAATTGATAATATTTTCACAAATATAACAAACGGAGAGGTGATAGGGGGTATTTTAACGACCGACTTAAGTGATCATTTACCAGTTTTCACAATCTATAAAAATGATCAAAATATCACAAAAGCAGTTACAACGAAGAAAAAGATAATAAACACATCAAAAAAGTTTTGGAAAAATTAAAAGAGGATCTAGATAAACAAGACTGGAATGAAGTGTATGTTGATGATGTGAACAGATCATATGATGAGTTTATGAATATCTTGGAAGCTCTGTATGAAAAAAATTGTGTACAAACAAATTATACAAAGAGAAATATCGTTGATCAACCATGGATGACAAAAGGGTTGAGAAATGCTTGTAAAAAAAAGAATTATTTGTATTCATGTTTCTTGAAATTGCGAAGTCAGAACGCTGAAGAAAAATATAAAAAGTATAAAAATAAATTAGTAGGGATTATAAGGAAACATAAGAAAGAATATTATAGTAAATTATTAGATAAAAGTAATGGTGATATGAAAGCAACATGGCGAGTAATGAATAGTGTTATGAAGAATCATAAAGCAAAAACTAGTATTTCAAAATATTTTGTAACAGAAAAAGATGAAGTTTATGATGAAAATGAAATTGTCAATGGATTTAATCAATATTTTGTGAATGTTGGATCAAGCCTTGCAGCTAAAATACCAAAAGTAAATAATAATGTGAGCCATTCAATTACAGGCTGTGCAAACAGTATTTTTCTAAATGGAACTAACAAAGAGGAAATAATGAAGGTAGTAAAAAATCTTACAGACAAGAGATCAAAGGACTGGGTGGACATGGATATGATGTTTGTAAAGGATATAATGAGCCATGTTATTGAGCCGTTTACATATATATGTAACTTATCATTTTCAACAGGAATATTTCCAGATAATATGAAAGTAGCTAAGGTAGTTCCTCTTTTTAAAAATGGTGATAAATGTGTGTTCAACAATTATAGACCTATATCCTTGTTACCACAGTTTTCTAAAATTCTTGAAAAACTATTTGTGAACAGACTAGATCAATTTATAGACAAACAAAATATTCTAAGCAACAGTCAATATGGGTTCAGAGCTAAAAACTCTACATCAATGGCTCTCATGGAATTAATGGAACAAATAACTACTGCTGTCGATCAAAAACAATACTGTGTCAGTATTTTTGTTGATTTAAAAAAAGCATTCGATACTATTGATCACACCATTCTCCTTGAAAAACTGAACAAATATGGTATTAGAGGACCAGCATTACAGTGGGTATCTAGCTATTTGAAAGATAGGAAACAATTTGTACAAATAAATGATGTAAGATCTGACCTCTGTAATATCACATGTGGAGTTCCCCAGGGCTCTGTGCTTGGACCAAAGCTATTTATTTTATATGTGAATGACTTGGTAAATGTGTCAGGACTCCTTAAATGTATACTTTTTGCTGATGATACCACATTTTTCTGTTTAGGTGAAGATATAGAACAAATGTTGGAATTGATAAAGACAGAATTTACCAAAATACAAACTTGGTTTAAAATCAATAAATTATCATTAAATCTAGAAAAAACTAATTACATGATATTCAGTAATAAAAAGAAAACTGTTGATGTTCCACTCAAAATTGAGGGTGTTGAGATTTGTAGAGTGAGTGAGGTGAAGTTTTTGGGTGTTATTATTGATGACAAACTGACATGGAAACAACACATAAATTCTGTAAGAATAAAAA
>JBBPBX010019586.1:13897-44314 GCA_038048925.1 Garcialebias charrua | reverse complement strand
CGTTATCTCACAACTTCCTTAATGAGGATTTTATAAACACTGTCCTGTAGCCTCTTCCTTGTGGATTGGCGATTTTCTTTTTTGGTGGGCGTTCCAGGGTTGATTCTCTTCACTTGTTTATTTGCTTTGGAAATGGTGGAGTTCTGCAAACAGTTTTTTCATTGAGCATTTCGTTTTGACAGAATACAATGTGGGCCTGTTGATGTTGTTGAAAATGGCAGGATACGTCCATCAGACAAAATTGTTCCCAACGAAATCCAAACGCAACGAGGTGTAGGATCACAACGGTGGAAAACAAACGAAGAGTTTAGTTGAGTCTAGTTGAAATGTAAAGAAATGTAAAATGTAAAAAGATTCAGCAATCAAGATCTTTGTTTTCTTTTTGGATGTCATGTCGGAGTTATTCCAATGTAATAATCATCTTTGTAAAGAAGAAAAATAAGGTAAAACGCAAAACACGTGGTTTCAACAAGAGCCAGGCAAAGCTTTCTGGAAACATTCCTCTTGATTAGGATGACAGCAACAAGTCAAAGGTGAAGTTTGCAGCAACCTCGTGACAGAGGAAATGTCCACCGTCCAACTATGTCAGACATCCAACAAATGTGTGGCCAGTGCCACTCTAATGGCGACACGGGCCGTCCCAGCCAACAGCTCTGTGAAGCTCCTCAACAGACCCGAATACTTGCTCAGTTCGTCACCTGCACCCCCTTCCCACCATGCAACTGTCCTTCATTCCTGAGCTTCTTCTCGTGACCCCCAGATACACTCCTGATTTCAGTGCGTCACTGAGATGGGAAAGAATGAGCTTTTCCTGCCTCTGCCACTCATCTGCCACACTGACAGTTGACAGACGTGCCGTTATCTGGTGCTTTGTTGGACTGCTGCTGCAACAGACTACCACATCTTCCTGATGGGCTCGAGGCTTGATAGTGGCAGTGTCCTTTTGCACAGAAACACACACATACACACACACACACACACAACTAGGCCCCTCCATGTGGTCTTTATTAAAGGCCTCTCAGGGTGTAACAAATGTGAATTTGTGGAGGTGATGGATACTAAACCTGGGTTAAACTTTCCAACACACTATTTTGTGCTGATATCCAGTTTCCCAGTTTTATTATGTCCATCGGTCTGCCCAGTGGGATAAAACACAACTGAAACCAGTCCAATTCTGGCTAATTACTGATTGCTACACAGCCGAATGTAGCAATCTCTAATCTTTGCATTTTTTAAAGCAAAATCAGTTTATTTCTATTGGCAATGGATCAACAAAAGCAAAGTAATGAAAAACAAAACAGTTCCCGTTATTACACATCCATTAACCTTCATGGATAAATGGGTCTGAGTAGGATTCAGTCTCTGTTTAAACATTAAATGAGGCCTAAATGAAATATCCAGTTATTCTGCTGCATCTATCTATCTATACCCTCTTCTTCCTTTTTCAGGTCGCGGGGGTCACTGGTGCCCATGCCCAGCCATCACTTTGTGAGAGGTGGGGGACACACTGGACAGGTCTCCAGTCCATCACAGGGACACATAGAGACAAACGAGAAAAACAACCATTCACTCTCTCACTCACACCTAGAGACAATTTAGAGTCACCAATCAGTCTAACATGCATGTTTTTAGTCAGTGGGAGGAAACTGGAGCACCTGGAGAAAACCCACACATGCACGGAGAGAACATGCAAACTCCACCCAGAAAGGCCCCCGGAGCGGGACTTGAACCAGGCAGCTCTACCAGTTGAACCACTGTGCTGCTGTATGCATTACCATTTAACTGTTCTTGTTACGGACATGTATTTCCTCCACCAGTTTTTTACAAAATGTTTAAAAATGCACATCTTGTCTAAGAATAGTGCGCTATGACATTTGGTAGCATCACATTATACAGGATTCTCCTAAACTCTTGCAACACAACTGGTTTTTTTTTTCTTTCACAACCTTCACATTATTTGAATGGCATCTGCACCAAAACGTTGGTGTTTTTGTCTTTTCAACCAGTGTGTGTCACTGCTGTAGGACGGGGGGTGTCCTATCAGCTGCACACAATGTACACAATGTGCAAACCCAAACTCTCATCAACTTCTGTTGTGACTACGATTAAAAGTTGCTCTTCAGAACTGAATGATCTTTTTAATGTATCACGCTTCATGACAAAACGAACACGTGTATAGACAACACTTCAACCTCGTAGCGTTCACAGATTACATTCAGCTCAGCTTTAAGCTTTTTGCACAATGCCTGTTTGAGGCTTATATTTTGCTCTTCCTTGTTGTCTTCCTGTCTTTTTAAGGATGCTGACAGGGAGAGTGTTGTTACTATGGTTACCATGGTGACCCCAGCTGCTGCAATGGCACTTTTTTCTTCTTTTTTTTTGCATCTTCTGATATTTCATCCTTTTTTTGTGCTTTATTTTCATTTTTATTTGTACCCAATTCGTAAAAAATAAATGAATAACAACATATTAATAATAATAAACCCCTCGTATGTGTTGTAGAATGCCTTGGGACAGATGAAGGATTGCATAATAATATCTTGCACTCGACATGATAAAAGTTTATTGAAATTAGATACCTAATGATGACACTTGTGTGCATGTGCACGTCTGTCATCAGTTTCAGACAGTTCAGTTCGTCTGGCCATGTGCATCTATGTAAATAATTTAATTCTTCCTTCCCTGTACGCTCTGTTTAACAGATAAGTTCTTGTGGCTGTAGGAGAAACACTTGTTTTCTATGGTGATGTTAATTAACACAGACTTTTCTAACACTTCTCTCCAGGGCCAAACAGATTACATTAGTGCAACCTGGTGATGAAAGATGGCCGCAGGTCAAGCAGTTCCTCCTAAATTGTCCCAGAACGTCAGAAGAAGACCACTGAGTTGAAGCTCGTTCATTGCTCTCTGACTAACAAATGCTGAATGTCTCGTTGCAGCTCCTCGTTGCGTCTCTGGGTCTCTAGTTGGCTGCGCTCTGCATTCTTTAAGCAGATCTCAAGAGCGGCCACACGGCGCCGCTCGGCCTCCAGAGCGGCCTGCAGCTCTGCCACAGTGGCCTTCAGCTCCTTGTTCTGCTCCTGTAGACTGCCAGAGGACAGAAAACACATCAGACAAATGCTTTGCAGCAACAAGACGATTGAGTTCAGACACTCTGCTGTCATCGTCATCATCGTCATCATCACGGCTGAGCTGGACTCACGTGTTCAGAAGCTGCTGCTGGTCTTCCTTCGGCTCTGGCCTGCTGTTGAGCTGCTGCACCGAGCTGCTCACCGTCAAGGCGTCCGCACTCCTCTGATGAGCGAGCGCTCGCACCGGATGGGAGTTGCTTTCTGCTTTCTGCAAAGCAACAGCAGTGGATGTGTTGTCACTCCCCCTTCGAGGCGTGAGTCTGTCCACCTTGTCCTTGCTGCTCATCTGAGATCCCCCAAAAAACGACCCTGAACTCCTCAGGTCCAGGATTTTAAAAATGTCCTCTGAAAGCGTCCCACTCTTCTCCTCCACACTTTCCTGTTTGCAGCTCCACCTGTTGAGGGCTTCTGCCTTCGCTGCCATGCCCATGAGGGGGCAGTTAAAGGTGGGCAGGGTCTGTGTTCGTTTGCGGGGACACGTGAGCGAGTCGTCTACGTCGGGGGACAGAGGCTCCTGCAGAAGTTGGCCGTCACTTCTTAGTGGACCTGGACTGTCCATGTCCTTTTCCTCTTCTTCTGGAGACTCGGACAGAGATCCACCCCACATCTGAGTGAAACACAAAGAGTTTAAAGAGCACAGAAGAAATACATGGATTATTTAGAAATGTTTGACCTCACGGTCAGTTAGCCATGTTTTAATTTGAAAAGCCTTTACAAAGGATTCTGAGAAGGACTGCTGCCCTGTGCATGATGCACCTCACCTCGCAACCTGTGTGTCATTGTCTTACCACCATCAGTATTGGGAGGGGGTGTTATGTGACAAAATTAAATAAATTAATGCAAAGTACATCATGAAATACTTTGTAAATAAATGTAAGTGTTCAATTAAATAAACAAATGTACCATGACATAAATTATGAAAGGTGGAATGTGACAAAATTAAACAAATAATTACATTATGAAATATAAAATGTAAATGTCTGATTAAATAAATAAATACTAATAAATAAAAAATGCGTGCCACCTCTGATCTGACTCTGTTCAAAACCAGACTGAAGACCCACTTGTTCAAAAAAGCTTTCAGTGTGTAACTTTTATTACTTTTGGTATTTTAATATGTAGCATTTTTTATTTCCATTGCCTTTTTATTTCCACTTGTTCAAATAAGCTTCCAGTGTGTAACTTTTATTACTTTTGGTATTTTAATATGTAGCATTTTTTTTTCCATTACCTTTTTATTTCCACTTGCTCAAAAAGCTTTCAGTATGTAACTTTTATTACTTGTGTTATTTTAGTATGTAGCATTTTTTATTTCCATTGCCTTCTTTTATTGCTGTTGTTTCTTATTCTATTTTCATTGATTTATTGTTCCAGTTTATTCATCTTTTTATCCTGTTAAGCACCTTGGTCAATGCAAGGCATTGTAGGAAGGTGCTATACAAATAAAGTTTATTATTATTATTATTATTATTATTAAATAAATTATGGAGAGTGGAATGTGACAAAATTAAATAAATAAGTAGATCATGAAATAAATAAATGTATGTGTTCAATTAAATGAATAAATGTACGATGAAATTAATTATCTGCCTGAAGACTGCCACCATCATCCCAGTCCCACAAAGCTCTTCATGATGCAGGAGGAGGGCCACCTGCATCATGAAGGACCCCACTCACCCAGCACACACACTTTTTGCCCCACTCCCCTCAGGAAGGAGGTTGAGGAGCATTAAGTGTAGAACCACTAGACTGAGGAACAGCTTCTACCCTGAGGCTGTTAGACTCATGAATATCTAACCAGAATAATCACTGTGAAAATCACATCATGTTGCTGCTGATCTGTTTCATGTTGCTGCTGATCTGTTTCATGTTGCTGCTGATCTGTTTCATGTTGCTGCTGATCTGTTTCATGTTGCTGCTGATCTGTTTCATGTTGCTGCTGATCTGTTTCATGTTGCTGCTGATCTGTTTCATGTTGCTGCTGATCTGTTTCATGTTGCTGCTGATCTGTTTCATGTTGCTGCTGATCTGTTTCATGTTGCTGCTGATCTGTTTCATGTTGCTGCTGATCTGTTTCATGTTGCTGCTGATCTGTTTCATGTTGCTGCTGATCTGTTTCATGTTGCTGCTGATCTGTTTCATGTTGCTGCTGATCTGTTTCATGTTGCTGCTGATCTGTTTCATGTTGCTGCTGATCTGTTTCATGTTGCTGCTGATCTGTTTCATGTTGCTGCTGATCTGTTTCATGTTGCTGCTGATCTGTTTCATGTTGCTGCTGATCTGTTTCATGTTGCTGCTGATCTGTTTCATGTTGCTGCTGATCTGTTTCATGTTGCTGCTGATCTGTTTCATGTTGCTGCTGATCTGTTTCATGTTGCTGCTGATCTGTTTCATGTTGCTGCTGATCTGTTTCATGTTGCTGCTGATCTGTTTCATGTTGCTGCTGATCTGTTTCATGTTGCTGCTGATCTGTTTCATGTTGCTGCTGATCTGTTTCATGTTGCTGCTGATCTGTTTCATGTTGCTGCTGATCTGTTTCATGTTGCTGCTGATCTGTTTCATGTTGCTGCTGATCTGTTTCATGTTGCTGCTGATCTGTTTCATGTTGCTGCTGATCTGTTTCATGTTGCTGCTGATCTGTTTCATGTTGCTGCTGATCTGTTTCATGTTGCTGCTGATCTGTTTCATGTTGTTCATTCGTGCTCATCTGCTCATACAGACTCATGTTTGTGCTGCTGTTCAAAGTATTGTTTTTATGCTACTAGTGCTTAGTGTATTTTTAGTTGATGTTTTTCTTAGTTCATATAGATCTTTAATTTG
Source organism: Garcialebias charrua (assembly GCA_038048925.1). Lineage (NCBI taxonomy): Eukaryota > Metazoa > Chordata > Actinopteri > Cyprinodontiformes > Rivulidae > Garcialebias > Garcialebias charrua. The sequence goes on along the minus strand of JBBPBX010019586.1, from coordinate 38,363 downwards.
ACATTTACATTTATTTATTTCATGATGTATTTATTTATTTAATTTTGTCACGCTCCACCGTCCATTAGCACTGGGAGAATAATTATACAAAGTGTGGAGCAGTCAGTAACAAAACCCATGAGTGAAAAAAAGACTGGACCTTAAAGCAAGAGTAAAATAAAACGGAAAGCAATGCTAAGCTACAAAACATCTCTGAATAAAAACATTAAGAAACTAGAATTTGTTATATTGACAAGTCATTTAAAAACATATTTACAAGTTTGCATAAAATCAGCAGCTGGTTAAGTTGGCTCAGCAAGTAGACACACCCTTGATTCTGTGTAAGCAAGAAAAATATTAGCATGATGTCACTGCTACAGGTCACCATTTAAACCTAAAGTCTGATCAAGGCCGTACTTTATGACTTTCAGTCAACATGCTGCGTATGAAGCAAACAACACTGGCCAGTTTTTATCGATCAGATTGCTCCTCTAGCATGTGTTTATTCAGGCATCTTTTTGTTAAACAATAAATAATACATTTTTATATAATACAAAATGTCTCCCGTCACTGAGGGATTTGAAAGTAAATGTAGTTTTCCAGATGAGTGTTTTTCTGGACTGGAATTGAACAAAGAAACAGTTTAAGCTCAAATTCAAGTGGGTATAAGTAAGACTGTGTAAAAGAATAAAGGTACTGTACATGTTTATTTATTTATTTATGTTTGCTTGATGGATCCTGGCAAGTAGATAGAGCAATTTTATCCTCCACCAGGCACAATGGCAGAGCCAGGGGGTGACCATTGGTGGCCTTGGCCACCCCAGTCATTTGAAGAAGCTATACTTTTAAGCAATATAAAAACTAGAAAGCATAGTTTCCTCAAATGATCAAGGTGGCCGGTTAAAAAATGTAAATGGTGATGGCCATCTTGGACTTTGACCTGACAACCAATTTTCTAAAGGGACCTTACTTCCATCTTGGTAAAGCCACACACCAAGATGGAAGATGTAAAAACAAAACAAAAAACGACTGTACTTTAAACAGCTCCTTTCTATATTATTAAGACTCAAAGCTCTTTACAACACAATCTGTGCCTCATTTACCCGTTCATACAGCACTCTGCTAGATCTATACAAAGTTAAATGAACAAATCATTCTAAAGAGACTAATCAGTGATTTATCACATTCATACATCAATGGGACACACATCGGAGGCAATGAAGAGTTCAGTGTCTTGCCCAGGGACACTTCAACATGTGACTGCTGGTGGAATCGAACCCCCAACTCTTGCATTGGAGGACGACTGCCCTAACCACTCAGCCACAGCTGCCTGCTGTTACCACACTAACTTATCCAACACTAACACACTAGCTTATTATTAAGTTAGTAATACTCGGGGCGTGACCAGTGGCCCGTGGGAAGGGGCAGGTTGACCCAGCCTGGGTGTCTAGTGTGCTATGTGTTCTGAGCGTTGTTACTATGAGGGGTGGGTGTAGTATTTCTTCTGGGGTGGGGATTGGGTGGATGTCCTTGATGAAGGCCTGGGACGATGTGTGGCCGGCCGGCTGGCCCCTTTCTATGCGGGGGGCCGCTCCCGGTGCTTCCTGGCTCTGTCGGCGGTTGGGCGGGTGCTCTTGGCCAGGTCATCCTTGTGGGATTTGGCGTCTTCTTGGGTGGCAGGTTGACTGTGGTTTGTGGGGGTCTTGGCGGCCCTGGGGTGTGTGGGCTGTTGGTCCTACTGCTGGCAGCCCTCGTTGCCCTATCCCTCTCTGGTCTGGAGCTCAATGGGCCTAGCAGTCGGAGAGGTGTCTTGGCCTCGCTCCTTGGGTGGACCCTGGGGAACTGGGGGGCCTGTTGGGTCAGCGGGGGAGCTGACTCCCTGCGGGAGCATTTGATCCTGCAGTTATTTTTCTCCCCATCCCTCACCGCGCACCTCCACCCTCTTCATTTTCAAATTCCATACATGTAGGGATTTTGGGGCTCGGGTGTGCTGCAACAATTTTACATCTCTGTTGACAGAGCCACCTGGGACTCAATTTTATTATATACCTTAGACATTCACTCATAAACATCCTCATGACATTCACATATAGGAACTTGGGGTGGGCACTATGGCTATGGGTGGCAGGATGACACTCTCACCCCCTGTGCCTGTGCTCACTTCCAATGATGCATTTAGACAGTAAGGGTTTGGGTTAGAGTTGGGGTGGAGGGGAAACTGGCATTATGCCAGCCTTTGCTCCTTCTCTTTCCTTTTTTTAAATTGCACTTTACAACAACACACATCAACAGCACATCTGGGGGCGGGGTGTGTGTGTCGGGGTCTTGTGTTTTTTTTTTTCTCTTGTTACCCCCTGGTTCCCTGGCTGCCATTCCGGGGGTGGGGTCCGGTGGAAGGGCAGGCTGTCGGGTGTTGTCCTGGACTATGGGGGGGTTTTCGGGCCTGGGTGTTTGCCGTGGGTGGGGCTGGCGCTGTGCTCTCCCTGGGCTGTTTGGACTTGGGTGTCCTGTCCTGTCCTGACGGCTGGGTGCGGGTTGGACCGGATCTTGGATGTCGGCTACTCTCCGCCCCAGAATGAATGGGCCTACCTCCTGGATATGAGCGTGGGCTTCCCCATGTAGGAGGCAGGTACATGTCTTGGATCTGGGGAGTATAGAGTGCGTATCGGGAGTATGAATGGAATGTGTCATTATTGTATGTCTTTGAGTGAGTGAGGGTGAGGATGAGGGTGGGTCGGTGTGATTGTGTCTGTGTATGAATTATTATTTGTCAGGCTGGGACTTAGACTGCCCCCTCTTTGATACAGCTGGGGCTGCTCGGTGTCGCGCTCCTGCCACGCGGCCCCCTAGTGGGGTGTGCCCTTGCCTGCCGGCGCGCTTGGTGCCCTCGGTGTCGGGGGCTGGGCGCTTGGGCGTGTGTCGGCTCGGCCTGGTGGCTGCCTGGTGGGGCTCGGGTCCTCTGGTCCTGTTGGGCCTGGGCCTGAGGGGTGTGCGTCCTCTGTGCCTGGGCCTGGGGTTACGTCGGTGCAGCGGGTTCCGGCGGGGGCCTGTGAGTATGTCACTGTTGGCCCCGGGGTGCCATTGTGTGTAGTCGCTGGCGGGGCTCTTCCGGTTCTTCCCCATGGTCGGATCTGGGGGGTGGGTGAGTGGTTCGTCCTGTTTGGGTGGCCCTGGGGGCTCCGCGCTTGGGGTCCCTCTTGGGGTCTTGGCCTCTGGTCCCCCCTTTTGTCTGCCTCAGGTCTTGGGGGTCGGGTCTCTGATACTTTGCGGTCACTATTGAATGTTCTATTGGAGAAGCCTTATACACTTATGCATGCTCACAACCACACAGATAGATGCAGGGATGTATATGAGGTATAGTATGTAGATATGTAGATGTGTATATGACTGCATATGCATGTATATGTATGTATGTATATATATGTAGGTATAGGTACATGTATTTATAGAAAACTACTGCAAAGCCATGAATATTCTAAGTCTTTTATACGTATAGGTTTACTTGCTGTGTTCTGTCATGTTCTTTGCAGGTTTGCGGACAGAGGTCGGGTGTGCTTGCGTTGTGTTCTCTTTGTGTATGTATGTTTATTATATTTTGTGGTCTTACTTTCCTTTCTTTCTATCCTATAAAAAAAAGTTATGCTCACAACGTGCACGGATGGACTGTGGGTATTTCCAGTTCCCCGTCTATGCTCTGCGATGGGGGGGGACAATGAACTCAGGTGTTTTTTTTATTTTTTATAATGATTAGTTTTTTTACTTCTCTGGTGACTGGTTNCAACCACATACAGATAGATGCAGGGATGTATATGAGGTATACAGTAGTATGTAGATATGTAGATGTGTATATGACTGCATATGCATGTACTGTATATGTATGTATGTATATATATGTAGGTATAGGTATATATATTTATAGAAAATGACTGCAAAGCCATGAATATTCGAGCCAAGATGGTCTAGTGGCAGGGCTTTTGACTACGGATCCGAAGGTCGCGGGTTCGCGCCCCGGCCACTACCCAGCTTGGGGTGTCTATGAGTGCACACCTATTTCTCCAGCTCCCCGGGCGCTTTCGGGCTGCTCACTGCACCACCTGGTAGGTGGTTGGGTTAAATGCAGAGACGAATTTCGTCTGTGTATGGGAACATACGCAGATGACAGGAATAGACATTATTATTATTATTATTATTCTAAGTCTTTTATACATACTGGTATGTGTTTTGTTGCTGTGTTCTGTCATGTTCTTTGCAGGTTTGCGGACAGTGGTCGGGTGTGTTTGCGTTGTACTCTCTTTGTGTATGTTTATTATATTTTGTGGTCTTACTTTCCTTCTTTCCTTTCTTTCTATTCTATTAAAAAAATTCATAATAGTGTGAAGAGGATGCTGTTAGGTGAGAAGGGAGGCCAAATATAAAAGGAAATTAAGAATAAAAAAACAGCTACATTGTAAAGTGATGTATAATACTAAAATCAGAACATGTCTGCATTGGTTTTTGACATGAACTAGCAGATGTTTGAAGCCACTTAGAGAAATCAAGGTCGGGAGTTTCAGATCTTTTTGCAAGGTATTTCAGGATACAGGAGTGGAGTAGGAGAATGCCATTTTACCTAGTTCAGTCTGCACTGAGGACACACAACATGTAATAATGTCCTGAGAGTGCATGCTGTAGCTGTACTCACGTAGTGACATGTAGGAGGAGATATATGAAGGTAACAGACCAAGAAGTGATTTAAAGATGAAAATGTACCAGTGTGAGATTGTCTAGGTGATGTTTTTTCATTCATTCAACCTTTATTTATACAGGCTAGCCTCGTTGAGCCATGGAGACTCATTTACAAGAGGGACCTGTCTCACTCACACCCAGGGTCAATTTAGGGTTACCAATCAGTCTAACATGCATGTTTTTGGACTGTGGGAGGAAACCGGAGCACCCGGAGAAAATCCACGCATGCACGGAGAGAACATGCAAACTCCACCCAGAAAGGAACCCAGACCGGGATTTGAACCGGGGACCTGCTCGCTGAGAGGCAGCAGCTTTACCAGTTGTGCCACCGTGCTGCCTGTCCAGTTAACCAGTGAATACAGGGTGCAATAGTGGATATGGTAGTTACACCCACTTATGAATCTTAGTACACCGTGACACTTTGTAAATAAAGTGGTATGGTATGGTATTGTGGACCTAATTTCGTAAAGAAACCAAAAGCAAAACTGGGTTTCTTTTTCAGAAATACAGGTGGATCTCTGAATGTTAGGAAATGCCTTGTACTGCTACTTTCCTTCCCTCCATTGACTATGGTGACATTATTTACATGAACACTCCTTCAAGCACCCTGCAGATGATGGACCCTATCTACAAAGTGTAAAGCACTTAAAACAGCAGCAAGGCCAACAAAAGTGCTGACTTTGAGCGTGCATAAAACTTCTGTAGCAAGGTTGTGATGTTTTATATTTTGTGATGGCAGCACGTCAAGTTCCAGTGTGGAGCATGAGAGTACTGTACATGATGGCAGTATAGAATAGAATAGAACAGGGGTCACCAACGTGGTGCCCGCGGGCACTCGGGTGCCCCCAAGGACCATTTGAGGTGCCCCCGGACCTGTTCTAAAAATAGCACAACTCACTACTAAGCTGCATTTAAAATTTCATTTTATTCAGTTGTTATTCTTTTTTTGTATTTATATATATTTTAAAATGTCTATCTTAAAAACATGTTCTTAAAAATATGTTTATTATACATTTTTTCAATTTACGCTTTGTTATTTCCGAAGAGTTTATCAAACTGGTGCCCTTTGTATGACTCCGTACCCACAAAGTAGCTCTTAGTTTCGAAAAGGTTGGTGACCCCTGGAATAGAATATATCTTTATTGGCATTGTCATTGCACCGGGGCACAAAACAACGAAATAGATTACGCATACCCGTCTTGAGATAGGGGCGAGTGCACGAAGCCGCAGCAGTAATTAAACCGCGCCGCCACAATCTTAGATATTCATTCATTCATTCAACCTTTATTTAGTCAGGTAAATCTTTTGAACCTCATGGGCTCATTTACGAAAGCGACCTGCTAAAACTAAAGAACAATGAACAGCAGTGGTAGAATTTCCTTAAACAATAAACAATAAACAAACAAACAATAAACAATAGAAAACAAAAGAGAGAAAAAAACAAAAGAAAGTTTTTTTTTTTTAACAAAGTATCAAAAAACTAGCAAAACATTATAAGGTAGACGTATAAAATCAAAGACAGGAACAAATCTGCATTGGTTTTTGCCAGGATTCCAACAGATTCTGAAAACCATTTAGAGAAGTCAAGGTCGAGAGCTTCAGATCTTTTTGTAAGATATTCCATGAAGCAGGAGCGGAGTAGGAGAAGGCCCTTTTTCCAAGTTCAGTCCTCACTGACGGAACACTGCAGGTAATCATGTCCTGAGAGCGCACACTGTAGCTGCACTCACGCAAAGACATGTAGGAGGAGATGTATGAGGGCAGCAGACCAAGAAGTGATTTAAAGATGAAAATGTACCAGTGGAAGAGTCTGCGTGAGGTTAATGATGTCCAGTTAACCAGTGAATACAGGGTGCAGTGGTGGGTACGATAATCACAACCAGTTATGAATCTTAGTGCACCATGATAGACAACATCCAACATCCGCAGGGTGCTTGTAGGAGCATTCATGTAGAGAATGTCACCGTAATCAATGGAGGGAAGGAAAGTCACAGACACAAGGCGTTTCCTGACATTCAGTGATAGACATGATCTGTTTCTGAAAAAGAAACCCAGTTTAACTTTCAGTTTCTTCACTAGGTTTTCCACGTGGAGTTTAAAAGAGAGATGTGAATCAATCAGGATACCCAGATATTTATAGGAATCAACAAACTCAATAGAGACACCATTTGAAGATAAAATCAGAGGAGGATCTGCTGGAACCGCCTTCCTATTTGAAAAAAACATCCCTTTTGTTTTATCAGCATTTAGGACAAGTTTGAGACGGAACAAATCTGACTGGATGATGTCAAAAGCGGATTGCAGTAACTGGAAAGCCTTAGCAACTGTTTTAGCTCGGCAGTAAACAACTGTATCATCAGCATAGAAATGTAAGGATGCATCAGGGATGCAGTGACCTACATTAGCTATGTAGATTGTAAAGAGAGTGGGTCCTAAAACTGAGCCTTGTGGTACACCATTTTTAACTGTTAAATAGCTGGAAGAAGTACCGTTATGTTGAACACATTGCCTCCGATTGGAAAGATAGTTAGAAAACCAACCGATGGTGTGATCAGAGAAACCGATTTCTGAGAGCTTATGACACAAGATGTTATGATCCACAGTGTCAAAAGCTTTAGACAGGTCTAAGAAAAGTGCAGCACAATAATTCTTAGCATCCAATGCTTCAACAACATCATTCAGAACCTTCAGAGAAGCAGTTGTTGTGCTATGTTTTTTCCTGAAACCAGATTGATGAAGAGGTAAGATATTAAATGAGTCCAGATAATTTTTGATCTGAGAGTTTATCAGTTTTTCTAGAACCTTGGCTAAGATGCAAAGTTTAGAGATCGGTCGATAATTGTTCAGTGAGGTGGGGTCACCTCCCTTCAGCAAAGGAAGAACAAATGCTGTTTTCCAAGCATCCGGAATGGTGTTTTGGCTTATGGACAGATTAAAGATGTGGGTCACAGGAACTGTGATGATATGAGCAGCCAGCCTTAAGAAGTAAGGTGGAAGTTCATCTGGACCTGCAGATTTTTTTTTATGAAAGATATGAAGATATGAAAAAAAGGAAGGTAACATGAGGGTAATCATTGGTATTACAAAAAAGATATATCACATTTTGTCTTACAGGACACCATATGAGACAGCAAAAAACTCAACCAGCAAGAAACAGTTAAGACAAATCACATTTGCATTGAGATTGAAGCAGTGAGCTCTGTTCAGATTTAGCAACAGTTCTGAAGATGGGACCAGCCAGCCTTATCTGTCTGAGAGCACACAGAAAGTTATCCGGGGAGGGAGGAGGGGTTGTGACAGTAGTTTCATTCTTCTGTTACTCAGACTCAGGAGAAAATTTGTAGTCAGCCTGTCCAAGGCTGCTTGGGAAGTCTGATTAGATATAGCATGATTTATCTTCAGGTCAGGCTCACAGTGTGCTTTCCTGTAGCCTTGAGTCCAGATGGGCATCCGAAATCCAATACACTCCAAATTATGGGAAGCTTTCACCGACCCGAGCTATGAGTCCTCCTCCCCCAGATGAGACCCCACTGGCCGCGTACGAGTTCCAAACCTTACCGGTGGTCTGCGGTCCTCAGTGGCCGCCTCCACTTTGCGGTTCAGCTCATAAAGCAGCTGATTCATGGAGGTCACAGCTCGGATCACAGTCTCGTTTTGAGAAGGGAGCTTCGTCAGCACGTTGATCGCTGCGGAAGTCTTCCTGATTTTCCAGTAGCAGAGAACTCCACACAAGCCAAAAAAGCAGAGCACCTGCTATCATAAATCCAATTATGAATAAATCTTCCACATCTTCGACTGATAGAACAGTTAGGCATTACATCTTCCACTCCCCCCAGGAATCCATGATATATCCAGCTGGATGCGTCTGCGATGGGCAAGCCGGTTCCCCAGGACCTGATCGTTTTGTAGAAAAAATGGTATCAATAGAGTTGATAGCCCACGAAACCAGATCCATCTTCAATTTGTGTTCGAGCGAGCACTGAAAAACTGCAGACAAGACAAAGTAGCCAAGCAGGGAGAGGAAAGTTGTGAGGGGAGAGACACGAGCTGCTGCTCCGATCCGTGCACAAGGAAGAAATTTTTATATTGTCGTGCTAATATTCGCCAGCAAAACATGATTATTGAAAAGTTGAAGGATTGGTTACAATGGCCTCATGCCTAGGCTACAACTGTGATTGTTATGGAAACCACTTGGCTTAAATGCCTGTGGTGATGGTGTGCTTTTAAACAAGAAAATAGTGAGGGATGATTAGTGCAATGAACCAAAATACTTCTTTTATTCACTTATTTGTACATAGGTACAAAAATGGCTGCAGCTCTCTACTAGAACCCCAAGCTGGGAGTTGAAATGAGTTAACCCTCATATATGGTATATATATATATATCAATCACTGACACATATTAAGGAGAACTAAACAAAATGATGCACATGTAGATAAAGAATATTAAAATAAAATATGGTATATATATATATATCAATCACTGACACATATTAAGGAGAACTAAACAAAATGATGCACATGTAGATAAAGAATATTAAAATAAAATCATGCTAATAGCTAATGCATCATGCTAATGTGGCATGAGCCATAAAACTGTAGGTTGTGGAAATCGTAGCAGTAATTATTCAACTTGAATTCGACCTTACAAATGCATGTATGAATTGCTATTAGTCGTTCCACAAGAGAGGCCCCAGAGTCTAAGTTCTGGAAAGTGTTGTTGTGCCTCTACCTCAAGAGATGGCAATCAGTGAGCAATTAGTACAGTTCATTCATGATTTAATTTGTTTTGTTAGAGTGCGCTAAAATATAAAATTGATACCAAGGAAATGACATTAATGCAGACTGAGTTACCAAAGTCTTGAAATGTTCAAAATACTGTATGTGGCTTTATGTCAAATATTACAAAACTGTGTAATAAGAAATTAAATCTCATTAAAATCTGAATTGGCGACTAAATGTTATCAAATACAGTAACTCCCAAAAAAAGTTCTATTTTTTGCTTCCTGGAGTTCCCCATGTCAACCGCACCACACTATTCTGTTGCACAGCACGACCAGTAGATTAGGCCTTTGGGCAGAACTAGAGGTCACTGCGAGCCGTGTTACTCCAAAGAACATCCCATCTTTAATAAGAGCTCTCACGAGCACAGCGTGCGCACACAAATGCACCACTGTTCCCTTTTAATTCAATATGCAAATTAAAATTGCAGTTCATTTGCTGATGAAAGAGGATTCACGCTCAATTATATCTTAATGGTGCAGATATAACAGCATGCTCAGGCCAGCAGATTTTATTTTATTAGATTATTTTTTATTAGGTCAAATCTGTCTTAACTAACCTGAATTGATTGGAGTCAAACTGAACCGACCTGACCCAGAAAGCACAACTACCTACAGAGCAATTATCATATTGCCATTATGTCTCTGTGTTAGTGCAATACAGCTCAGAATTTTTACTTTTCAAACAGCATTGTTATAAAACTTATTTGGTAAGTTACAGAAAAGTTGAGGAAAATGTGTTTCTACAACCCTTTTGGGTCATTTAAATAAAGGAAGCTGATGAGTATATGCTGTTTTGGAAATACTTCTTATTGAACTGAAAATCCTGTTAAATTTTATATCAACACACAGGTCCCTGCAGTACATAAAATAGTTATGATTTTAAATGTGTCCCTATGACGGACTTGCGACTTGTCCTGGGTGTACCCTGCCACTCGCACAGTGATTGCTGGACATGGGCACCATTGACCCCCGTGACCCAAAATGGAAGGAGCGGGTAAAAGATAATTGATGGATGGATGGATTTTAAATGTTGAGACATTTAAAAAGGTTTAAATGCCCAAACAAAATATAAAAGAGGACATCTGTGCAGATTACGTTGGTAATGACTCAGCAGAGATTCTTTTAATCTATGCAGATTTTTATTTAGTTTATAAACATGCCATGGATGATTAAATGGAACATTATTTTTGGTAAAATAAACTTTTTGGTTTGAATTAGTTCCATCCATCCATCCATTATCTTTTACCCGCTTCTTCCATTTTAGGTCACGGGGGTCGCCGGTGCCCATGTCCAGCAATCACTGTGCGAGGGACGGGATACACCCTGGACGGGTCGCAAGTCCATCACGGAGACACATAGAGACAAACGAGACAAACAACCATTCTCTCTCACACATAGGAACAATTTAGATTTACCAATCAGCCTAACATGCATGTTTTTGTTCTGTGGGAGGAAACTGGAGTACCCAGAGAAAACCCCCGCATGCACAGAGAGAACATGTAAACTCCACCCAGAAAGGCCCACAGACCGGGATTTGAACCAGGGACCTGGGGCCTCATGTACAAAGACTTGCGTGGATTTCCTACTGAAAAGTGACGTACGGTCAAATCCAGAAAAGTGTGTACGCACAAAAAAATCCAGATGTATCAAACTGTGCGTACACCGGAATCCACGCACATTCCTTTTGTACATCACAATTAACGTGGAACTGAGCGCACGTGAGACACCTCCCCTGACACGCCTTCATTTACATATGTTAAACAGATGCAAATTACTTCCTGCATGTGTGAAGGACATGTTTGTTTGATCCCTGCGCGATCAGAAATCATTTCTAGATTCAGGAAAATAATGAATTTAATATAATATGAGTGAGGAAAATAATCCTAAGTAAGAATAGTAATAAAATGTGTTCATCACGCAAAGAACGAGTGATTGTGTGTCGGTATTAGTGTGTGCGCGCACCCTGCTTTGGTGCGCAACGGCTCATCCATTCATTCTGAGTGAAAATATTAACTTTGCGCACGAGTTTATTACCATAATTACTGTAAACACAGAGGAACTTAGATGTTTGGTAGAACATAGATCTTTGTTTATTTAATAGATGATATGAAGAAACGGGTCTGTGCGTCTCAGTGGAGAGTTTTCATGACATGACGTGATGTTGGAGTCTCCAAACGCTGCGCGCGCCACAGCCTTGTGCGCAATCTGTTTGTCTGTGAAGCTATTACTCTCCTACAAGTTATATATGGTGTACTTTCACGTGTCATTTTGGAGAAATCTACAATAAACGCAGATTATGAATCACCTCCAGCTGCCGCACCGGTGAGGGTGCGCGCGCGCTCCAAAGCGCGACCACTCAGCCTTTGGAATCATATAGATGAGACCATTCTATTGGACATGAATCGGCTTTGTGTGGACTGGACTGGCACAGTCCAGATCGACCTGCCAGCTCCCTCAACAAAGCTCCTGTGGAACAGTTTGATCGCTGCTGCTTCTCATGTGCACGCGTGATGCACCTGTGTTGCTCCAGAGCGCAGCAGTGCCAAACTGAAAAATGATTGTTTCTGAGAACGGCTGATAAGCCATATCCTAGATCAGAAAATCATATCTGTTTATAAATAAATGCTCTGCGTGTTACACTCTTTATTATATCCTCCAGTAAGGCTGAATGAATCCGTTCCTGTTAAATTTATTTTTGGCACAACTTTGCGCGTCCTTTATTTACTGCGTCATGTGGATGTAATACTTGTTAATCGTGTGTTTGGTGGGAATATTAATCATTTTCACATCATGAACAGTTAATAATAATAATAATAATAATAATAATAATAATAATAATAATAATAATAATAATGAATTCAATTTATAACGCACTTTTCATTAATGGAAATCTCAAAGTGCTACAAGGTGCAACAGAATTAAATGTCAATAAAACAAATAATAAAACAATTAAAATCAACAACAGTATCAGCTATGATCAAAAGTAGAATCATGAGGAGTATAGTATGCTCGGTTGAAAAGAAAGGTCTTCAAGCCGCTCTTAAAGTCAACCACAGACTGTGGGGCTTCAGTTTCTCTGAATCACCTGTAAGTGTCGCCAAAGGAACAAGAACCACAGAAACGTGCGTACGCCAGCAGGGGAGCTGGCGTGGAAATGTACTTGGATGCGCACATATTCACGTTCAGTTCAGTTTTGATACATACGGGGTTTTGCGTGGATAGTGACGTAAGCAAGGTTTTTGTGCGCACGCACGGTTGATACATGAGGCCCCTGCTCACTGAGAGGCAGCAGCTCTACCAGTTGTGCGACCCTGCTGCAACAGTACTTTCTCCTATTGGAAGAATAGGTGAACATATTAAAGGGTCATTTGAGCCTTACAGGATCGCTGATGTTTACGGACCTGTGAAACTCTTAGACAATATACAGAAACTTTGAGGTGTTTTTCCTATGGTTGCATTTGTGCCACAGATAAAAATGTTGACATAAAGTACAACTACAGGTGATACATACCGGTAAGTATACAGTATACTATAACCCTCCCTTACTGTAGACTCAGTAAAGCCAAGCCATCACTGTTGAAGCCTTTTTTGTTTACTTTTGACTTTTAGTGACAATTTTTAAGAAATTTTACTTTACACAACCTTTTTTTTAATGTTTCCCGTGTTTTTATTTTTAAACTGTTCCAACTATTGCATAAGTTGTAAATTTTCCATGCATAAACATATTCTGGACCACTCATTGTAGTCTGAATTAATCAAATCCATTGTTTACATCTGGATCACATGAAGTTTTTCCACCAAAACAGTTCCAGTGCATGATTAGGGTTAGTGCTAGAACCAGTCGTTACCTGGTTCTGTTATAAAGACAGCTGGAAGCAGATTGTTCAAGTGGATGACGAACCCACACTTCATGACCTGTTAGAACAGGATTGGACCTGTAGTGCTGTTTTCTATGTCCCTGAAAGCCTCAGGCTGAGACATTCTCCTACGCCCTCACCACACTATGCACCCGCCCTGTGCAGTCTTCTCAGATTGCATCAGGATGCCTTTGGGTACCAGGTTGCTACACCTTTGTTATGTTCACAAAACTAACCCATCACAATCACAGTGGTAGTCTAGACAATCCCAACAACTGAACCAGACCAGTGGATTATGGAAGATTTAGCCAAGACCCTTAAAAGATTGTCCACGTTCTGACTGATACAAGCGTCTTCATCCAGCGTGAAGGGAGCTGAAGCTCCTACTTTCAAGATGCCTTCTCAAGTATGAAGTACAATCAACTGTGGTCCTTTAAATGACACACAAACACACTCACACACACACACACACACACACAGTAAAACTATTACAATGAGAAACATTAAGAAAGACAAAATAGTTTGTTCAGTCAGAAATGATGACAGTGTTAAAACTGATGGTTTACAACTTAGTGTGGGTATAAAGTTTGTTGAGTCTGACTCCATGTTTTTTCTTATCGGAACCACTAAAACCCGATCAACTCTCACATTGTTTAGCCTACATAACCTGGAAGTGTTTGCCAAAATGTCCGAACACAGCAGTCAGCCAGATTCATTTTCCCCCTGTGTTTGTCATTGCCCTCTCCCAAAAGGTGAAAATAACAAATGCAGGTGAGCAAGATGGCTGCCAAAGCCAGTTACACTGGAAAATACAAAAATGGGTGTCTCAGTCAATAAGATATTGGCCTAATATTTTATGTGGTATCTGAGACAGACCCCTACACAAATTCTGAGCGCTAACAAATTCAACACAATCTTTATTTAAAATGTTACAATTGTTTTCAGTCAGCTCTGTTAGCAAAATATTTCATGACCCTCCAGATGGAGTTTAGTAAGATTTTCAGGAAGCAATCGTTGAATGAACATCTACAACTCTTTGTCTTTTAGGAGCAAACCTAAGTCAAAATGACCAACAGAATCAACTTACTTTAAAAAATAATAATAATTCGGCTAATGTTTGGTGCTGTAGTAGCCAAAAAATATTCATAATGATGCAAGTGATAATCGTTGAGCAGGAGCATCGCTTAAAACTTTTGCATTAACTGTTGCGTTCAACTCTGTCTGTTAGCAAAATATGTCATGAACCAGTTAATGAAAATCTCAGTGAGTAATTATTGATTGTACATCCTTAGTAAGATTTTGATATGATTCAGTTAATGGTTCCACAGCCAACAAAAATTTCTCAACACAAAGGCTCTAACTCCATCGTTTTTACATATTTTAAAGTAAAGTTTGATGTGGTAGTAGCTGAGAGTCATCCTTAAAATACAGGTGCTGGTCATAAAATTAGAATATTGTGAAAAGTTGATTTATTTCATTAATTCCATTCAAAATGTGAAACTTGTATATTCATTCATTACACAGAGACTGATATATTTCAAATGTTTTTTTTTTCTTTTAATGCTGATGATTATAACTGACAACTAACGAAAACCCCAAATTCAGTATCCCAAAAAATTAGAATTTTGTGAAAAGGTTCAAAATTGAAGACACCTGCTGCCACACACTCATCAGCTAATTAACTCAAAACACCTGCAAAGGCCTTTAAATGGTCTCGGTCTAGTTCTGTAGGCTACATAATCATGGAGAAGACAGCTGACTTGACAGGTGTCCAAAAGACAACCATTGACACCTTGCACAAGGAGGGCAAGACATAAAAGGTCATTGCTAAAGAGGCTATAGCTGTTCACAGAGCTCTGTGTCCAAGCACATTAACAGAGAGGTGAAGGGAAGGAAAAGATGTGGTAGATAAAAGTGTACAAGCAACAGGGATAACTGCACCCTGGAGAGGATGGTGAAACAAAACCCATTCCAAAATGTGGGGGAAATTCACAAAAAGTGGACTGGAGCTTGAGTCAGTGCTTCAAGAACCACCACGCACAGACGCATGTAAGACATAGGTTTCAGCTTTCGCATTCCTTGTGTCAAGTCACTCTTGAACAAGAGACAGTGTCAGAAGCATATCACCTGGGCTAAAGACAAAAAGGACTGGACTGTTGCTGAGTGGTCCAAAGTTATGTTCTCTAATGAAAGTAAATGTTGCATTGCCTTTGGAAATCCAGGTCCCAGAGTTGAGGAAGAGAGGAGAGGCACATAATCTACATTGCTTAAAGTCTAGTGTCAAGTTTCCACAGTCAGTGAGGGTTTGGGATGCCATGTCATCTGCTGGTGTTGGTCCACTGTGTTTTCTGAGGTCCAAGGTCAATGCAGCCATCTACTAGGAAGTTTTAAAGCCCTTCAAGCTTACTGTTGTTGACCAACTTTATGGAGATGCGGATTGTGTTTTCCAACAGGGCTTGGCACCTGCACACAGTGCCAAAGCTACCAGTACCTGGTTTAAAGCTGCAGTCTGTAGTTTTTGGAACATGCTGGAACTTAGAACAATTTTGAACAGAGACACGTTTCTGGTCCCTCCCCCTCAGAGCCATATATGGCTCTGCTCCCCCTTGCTCTCGCTGAACTTCAGCTCAGCCTCCTTAGCTCCGCCTCCACTGCATGTCCTGTCGCAGCCGCTGCGATATTCTGTGTTTATATGTTAATAAAACGTTCTAAAAAATAAAATAAAAACATGGAGCGCTGGTCCAGCACACCAGAACACCAGGAAATCTGCAGAGCCTCGCGCAGCCACGTTGAACCCGAGTTTAATTCGCTCGTGACAAATTCATTCATTTCCTCATCATTTCAGTCATGGAGTCAGCGGAGGAGGAAGCGATCACTTGACTTTTGGCAAAAAAAAAGAAAAGTCCAGATCAGGGATGAAGAAGGGGAATTTAATACATTTGTGTCACATACAAAACAGTCCTGCATCGCTTTGCAATCCTTTGAACGAGAACGTGCGCGGCCGCTGGGGCTGGGACAGGCGGGGGCGTGGGTTAGGGGCGTGAGAAGCTCTGTTTTTATTGGCTGGTTAAAAACTCTGTTTTTATTGGCTGGTTAACGGCAAGTCACTGTGGGTTTTTAGAAATGCTTTTAGAGAAGCAAGGGGACTATAGTTTTTCAGAGATTACTTGTCTAACATCAATCTGTCAGGAGATAGAGACAGAGTGAAGAAATATGTTAAATATATATGTTTTAGAAAACTTACATTCTGCAGCTTTAAGGACCATTGTATCCCTGTTCTTAATTGGCCAGCAAACTCGCCTGACCTTAACCCCATAGGCATCTATGGCATATTGGGAAGAGGATTTTTATTATTATTATTAGCCCTTTATTCATACAGATTTGTTTCCAATGAACCTCAAAGAAATTTACAAGAAAGATCTGTTACATACAACATTCAGGTAGATGAGAAAAAGAGAACACAAGGACGGAGAAAGCCAAAAAAAAATCATGTCTCACACCATTTCCTGTCCGGGAAACAGTATAAAAGATGCAAAAAAAGACCTTGAACACAAAGCTGCAACATACGACATCATAATACATTTTGTTGACAAAGCCGTGAGTTATCCTTAAGCACTCCAGAAAGTTTCAAAGTTCTGATAAGATGGTATAGGGTCTATCAGTATCATCATTCTAATAAGGCCACAAATGTCCTCGGGGGGCAGGCAAAGCTTCTAGTTTACATATCCTCCAGAAGCAATTTGAGATAAGTTGGCCTGTCCAAGGCCAGCGGGGAGGCCAAATTCAGATAAACGACAATTGTTTGGGCCGCTAGACTGTTTTTTGTCTGCCTTCAAGTTCTGCTGGTACACTCAATGGTGAATCCAAACAGCTGGATTTGTGGACATTTCTCCTGGTCTGTGCTCGATTTAGCATTCTCTAAGATTGAATCCTTTATGCTGGCGAGTTCCAAGGGCCACAAGTGGTCTACGATTCCCAGAATCTTGTCCAGCTTGCGGTTGAGCTTGGTAAGCATTTGAGTTTGAGAGCTCAAGGCACAGATTAATCCTTCTCATAAGGCTAGCAGTTTTACCATGGCCGAAACTGCTGCCAACGTCTTTCTAATTGGTCGATATCCAAGGTATCCGCTGATTCCAAAAAGCGGAAACCTTGTTATCATAAATCCAATAATGTATACATCTTCTACATCCTCCACAGACAGCACATATAGGCACACCATCTTCCATTTACTCCACAAATCAATGACACACCCAGCTGCATGGGTTCATTCAGGGCATGGGGGCTCTCCAGCACCCCGTCGTCTGGTGGGGGGAAAAATCTATTGCGTTGAGGGACCAGCTGACCTTAGTCATAATAATTTTCAAACCAGAAGATGTGTAAAGAGAGGCACTGAGGTTGACAGGACAAGAGAGCAAAAAAAGCAGGAGGGAGGGTAAGAGCAACAGTCTTTGTCAAAGGCGAAAGAGAAAAGGAAGACGTGATACGCCAGATCCAGCATTTTAGAAGAGCTGAAGGCCAGAACCAAAGCAACTTGGCTCTCATAACACCTGAGCAGTGCCACAGACTGATTGACTCAATGCCACACAACATTGCTGCTGTAATCCAGGCAAATGGAGCCCCAACTAAGTATTGAAGGTAGATGTCATTAAAGTTCTGCCTGATCCCAAAACTATCATGTTTATCTGACATTCGGCTTCCCAACTGGCCTTGACAGGTCGTCTTATCTCAACATGCCTGTAGAAGTTTTGTAAACCTGACACTCTCACCCTCCCAAACCTTCTGCTGAGGAATTCCACTGACTTTTCAGAGGAGCCCAGCTGAATAAACATTCTGTCATCATTTCAGGACTCTGGATTCGCCTCTGGCCGTCCTCAGCAGACACCCCCCCGAGTGTGCACAGATTTATTTATTTAATTTTTATTTATTTCATTTTGAACAGTTAATTTTTTAAAACAATACCAAAGACAAATAAAAATGTAAATATTTCCACCAAAATAATCTGGAAACAAAACAAAAATGTTCAAAAAAGGAACAGGAAGAAGCAATGGCTTATCTTGTCCTGTCCCTAAACTTACATACACATTCTGAACCAAACCAGATTTGTACAAATAATTAAGAACACAAAAAAAACACAAAGTGTGGACCAAAAAAAAGTGTAGGCAGAAGCATACGCTTATTACACCTTCACTTTGTTATACATCAAAATCAAAGCAGCCGAATATTATCCTGTATATTTGTTTTTCAATTATATCAACGAATTCCAGCTAAACAAGCTAATTAAAAAAAACACACAAAAAAGGAAAAGCAGAAAAAATAAAGAAAAAAACACTCAAGTCCTATTATATTTGTTTAGTAAATTATTTGTATATGTTTTTTTTATTTAAAGATTGAAAAACACAGTTGAAACTCCTTACTACAACTATTCCACACCTTAATCCCTCTAACTGAAGTACAGTTGTTTTTAATATTTGTCCTAACCTTTGGTTTTTAAAATAAACCCTTCTCTCGTAAATCATAGTTTATCATGAGTTTGAAATTATTTTTTATTTTCTTGTTACTAAATATTACAAATTTTGTTTCATCATAATTAATAATTCATTCAACCTTTATTTATACAGGCTAGCCTCGTTGAGTCACGGGGACTCATTTACAAGACGGACCTGTCTCACTCACACCAAACAACCATCCACTCTCATAATAATTTATTTTTGTCACACCACACAGATCTCTACAGATGGAACTACTGTACTGTATATGAACTGAGTGTTTTTATCTGAACTCTACAGTGCCTCTCCAGGCTGGCTGCTCAAATGCCTTTGAGTACTTCAGCCCCACCCTGCTGCCCCCTCTCTGCGTAATGTTGGAATCATTATGTGCTTGTGTGTGAGATTTTTTTTCATTACCACATTTTTGACCTTCAAGCAGAGGTCAAAAATGTGTTGGGGATTTTTTTTGTCTCCAAACCCAATGTGTCATTTTTCACCACTTTTATTGTCTGTCCAACAGATCTCACTTGTAAATGAGTCTTCGAGGCTCAATGTGACTTATCTGTTTAAATAAAAGTTGAATGAATTGAGTGCTGTACATGCTCATACTTTTCATGTTCATACTTTTCAGTTGGCTAACATTTCTAAAAATCCTTTTTTTTATTGGTCTTAAGTAATATTCTTTTTTTTTTTTTTTGAGATACTGAATTTGGGGTTTTCATTAGTTGTCAGTTACTGTATAATCATCGACATTAAAAGAAATAAATATTTGAAATATATCAGTCTGTGTGTAATGGCTGAATATAATATACTTTGTACAAGTTTAACTTTTTGAATGGAATTACTGAAATAAATTAACTTTTTCATGTTATTCTACAAATAACCAGCACCTGTACACTCTAATGCTGGGTTCCCACCGAACGTGTCAAAACGCTCCCAACGCACCGTGTTTGCTGCTTGTCAACAGATGTCTGTTCACATCGAACGCGTCTGCAGACGCGCAGTGGGAGCAGCATCTGGCTCCCTTCCCGGTCAGATTTGTTTTGTTTTCTGTACACTGGGCAGATTAAATCAGCTGTACGTGAGCCTCGTTACTACTTGAGTGGGTTTTCTACGAGCCGAACTGCAGCTCCAAAGGTCTTTGTTGAGATTAAAATGTTTTTTTTATGTTTGGGGTGATCGTACGCTCGAGCAGACAGCGGCAACTGTAAAAATGCTCAAGTTTCTTACCGGAGGCTGGTTTCTTCATGGAGGCTCGTTGGGTAAGTTTAAAAAGTCCAAAAACAGTCCTGTCATTGTTGCATCATATAGCAGAGGCTCTCCCGATTGGTTGCTGCGACGCGTTGAGCAGCCAAAGTTCAAATCAATGAACTTTGGCTGCTCGACACGTCGTCTGCTTTGGACGCGCGCGTGCGTGGGAAAGAACTGCCACGCTGCTTGAACTGGTCAAGACGCGCCACCCCTGGCCGCGCCGCCCCTGGCCGCGCCGCCCCTCTCCGCGCCGCCCCTGGCCGTGCCTCTACATAGACTTTGCATGTAAAGTGGCTGCTTCGGCGGTGCGAAACGCGTTCGGTGGGAACCCGGCATAATACTTTGTACCAATACTAATACTAATAATAATAGATTGCATGTTGAAGTATTTTTATAGATGTCATTTTTGCCAAGTTTGACTTAGATCTTATAGTAGAATTTGAATTCCAGAGGCCGAAGACTCACAGACTCAGTGTAAGGATGGTACCCTCTGCTGGACCTTCCTTGTCTGTTCTCCTTTTTTCTCTTGCTAATCATCCCCAATCTGTTTCGTCCTTGTCTCATGCCCAGGTGTTTGTAATCTGTCTTGTCTTGTCTGTGTGTATATAAGCCCTGGTCTGTGTCTTAGTCCTCATCGGTGCATCGTTGGGTATCCTCCTGTGTCATTTGCGTCTCTGATTATGTAAGTGTTTTTGCTGCCTTGTCAGCCATTTATTTTTATTATTAAAGTGTTTATTCTTAGATTACTTCTTGGCCTCTGCAATTCTGTCTGCATACAGTATGGGTTTATTCCTGTTCAGCTCTGCCTGAAATCCTGACAGTATGCACCGACCAAAACCACAACCCAGCAGACAGAATTCCTTGATCATCTGTTCTCTCGAGCCCTCGCAGATGGAGGAGACCATGTTCCGGTGCTGCGGTTTCCAGATCCGACCCATGCCGGCACAAGAAAACTTCAGCCAGGAGGTGGAGATTCTGCCTTCTCCCCTCCTGGTCCTGGAGGTAGAGAGAAGGTCCCAGCTCCGGATGGGCTGCCTGACCCGCAAGTCCGTTCCCTCCTTATCCCCCGCTCCATGTGGCTATTCAGGGTGGACATTGGGAGAGGACACAGAAATGGAGGACAAGCTCTGTTCCATTCCTGTCCCTGCTCCTCATGCCACTGCCGGAGCGGAAGAAAACATAACCCGAAGCATCCATGGAGGGTCCTCGGTCCGCCGACGTCACAACGTCCACCGTGGGTTCCCAGTTCAACTATGCCACAAGGTCTCCTCTGATGGGTTCCATGTCTCCAGAAGCCCCTCAACTCTCCTCATCGCCTGCTGCAGGGGCTCCTTAGTTCTTCTCATCGCCAGTTACAGAGGCTCATCCATCCTCCTCATCACCCGCTGCAGAGGCTCCTCAGTGCTCCTCATCGCCTGCTGCAGAGGTTCCTCAGTGCTCCTTGTCGCCTGCTGCAGAGGCTTTTCCATGCTTCATGCTACCTTCTACAGTGGCTCCCCAGTGCTTCTCGTCGCCTGCTGTAGAGACTCCTCGACCCTCCATGCCAGCAGCTCCCCTGTGGTCCTTACAACCACTGTCTCCATGTCTCTAAGTTCTAAGTCGTCTGCTGCGGAGGCTCCTCGGCTCCCCACGTCGTCTGCGGGTTCCATGTTGCCTGGTGCAGAAGCTTCTCAGCTCCCCGCATCACCTGGTACAGAGGCTCCTCGGCTCTCTGCGTCGCCTGGTGCAGAGTCTCCTCGGCTCCCTGCTTCACCTGGTACAAAGGCTCTTCGGCTCTCCACGTTGCCTGCTATGGAGACTCCCCTGCTCCTTGCGTCATCTGCTACAATCTCCAGGTTGCCTGCTACGGCCCCCTTAGTCCTTGAACTGTCTCTTTGTGCTGGACGGCCTCTCGGCCACCCTCTTGAATTTGCTCCTCATATTGGATGGCCTCCTGGCCACTCCCCTGAACTCGCTCCTCATGTTGGATGGCCTCCCGGCTGTCCCGCTGAGCTGACTCCTCATGCTGGATGGCCTCTTGGCCACCCTCTAAACCAGGGGTAGGGAACCTTTTTGGCTGAGAGAGCCATAAACGCCGCATATTTTAAAATGAAATTCCGTGAGAGCCGTACAATATTTTTCAAAACTAAAAACAAGTAAATGTGTACATTTTATGAAGCCCAACACTTTTAAAGTACAATAAGTATCTGAATGCTTTTTAATAACATTGTTATGCTGTTGTTAACAATGATAAATAAAGTATTTCTTACCATTAATGTGACTTCTGGTGCTGCATGGTTTTGCTGATGGCCTTGTAGTCTGGTTGATATGTAGTGAGGTTAAGCTGACCACCTGAATGACCAGCGACATCACCTCACCAAGCTGCTCGCCACAGATCTGAGCACAAAGCGCCTCCTGATGTAGGATGCAGTGAAAACTTAAAATGGGTCTCTTTTCCTGTTCACGAAGCAGTGCTACAAATCCTTTGTTTTTCCCCACCATGCACGGAGCACCATCAGTACACACTGAAATAAGTTTTTCCATCTGTAGATTTTTTTCTTTACTGAACTCAGTGAAAGTTTTTAATAAATCATCCCCTCTTGTTGTCCCTTTCAGAGGCAAAACAGCAAGACTTTCCTCACATAGTGTGTCATGGCATGTCTTTTATTTGTTTAATTATCTTGTCTTTATCCAAAAAGTCATCAAAAAGTTCATTGGCAACATCAAGCATGAATGTTTTGGCATACTCACCATCTGTGAATGGCTTCCCGTTTCTCACAATGGCTAAAGCACCAGCAAAACTAGCTGAATTCCAGTCACCTTGTTGAGTCCAAACACGGAGGTGTTGCTGACCTGCTTGCACTCTGCCCAGTAGCTCTTCACATGCTTTTTTCCTGCTGTCCCCCACAGGATATTTTGATGCAAAGGCAGCATGGCGTGTGTCGAAGTGCCGCTTTATATTTGAGCGTTTCATCGAGGCAATTTTATCATTGCATATCAGACACACTGCAGAACCTGCTCTCTCCACAAAAGCAAATTGCTCTGTCCATTCCTGCTGAAAAGTACGATAATCCTCGTCTCGTTTAGCTGCCATCTTCGTCACACAGGTTTCCACAACTAGCTAAGCTAGCTGCTAGGAGGGATGTTTACTTCCTGATCACGTCTCCTCCCATGTCCGTGACACATCATCCGATTGGCTCCGGTCGGCGCCAGTCACCTGCGAAGAGCTGTGATTGGCTACATTTGGTGCCAGTCACCCACGGAGAGCTGTGATTGGCTCCAGCCACTCGCGGCCATGTTTTATATTTTTATCGGCTTTTTAAAAATATTATTATTAAAAATTTGTCTGCGAGCCATATGCAGCCATCAAAAGAGCCATATATGGCTCGCGAGCCATAGGTTCCCGACCCCTGCTCTAAGCTGACTCCTGGAGCTGGATGGCCTCACAGCTGCCCCCTCTGAACTCGCTCTATGTACTGGATGGCTAGGAACTGACTCCTCGGGTTGGACGGCCTCCCAACCGTCCCCTTCAACTCGCTCCTCATGTTGGACGGCCTCCCGGCCACCTCCCTGAACTCGCTCCTCGTTCTGGATGGCCTCCCGGTTGACCCCCTTGAACTAACTCCTCGTGTTGGACGGCCTCCCGGCCGTCCCCTTCAACTCGCTCCTCGTGTTGGCTGGCCTCCCGGCCATCTCCCTGAACTCGCTCCTCGTTCTGGATGGTCTCCCGGCCGTCTCCCCTTGAACTGACTCCTCGTGCTGAACGGCCTCCCGGCATCCCCCCTGAACTCGCTCCTCGTGTTAGACAACTTCCCGTCCGCCCCCTAAACTTGCTCCTCGTGCTAGACAACCTCCTGTCCGCTCCCTTGAACTCGCTCCTCGTGTTGGATGGTCTACCGGCCGTCCCCCTGAACTCGCTTCTCATGCTGGACGGCCTCCAGACCGCCTTCCCAAACTAGCTCTTTGTGCTGGACAGCCTCCAGGCCGCCCCTTGAACTGTCTCCTCATGCTGGAGGGCCTCCAGGCCGCTCCCTTGAACTGTCTCCTCGTGCTAGACTGCCTCCTGGCCGCCGTCCTGAACTGGTTCTTCATGTTGGACGGTCTCCCGGCCACCCCCACCCCCCCTTGAACTTTTGATATTTTCTTAGGTTTAGTCTTTGTGTTTAGTTCCCAGTTTTTCTTAGGTTTAGTCTTTGTGTTTAGTTTCCATAGTTTTTCTTAGGTTTAGTCTTTGTGTTTAGTTTCCACAGTTTAGTCTTTGTGTTTAGTTGTGTTTACTCCCGGGCTTCGTCCTACCGGCTTTTGTTTTTTTGCCCTTGTGTTTTCCTTGTGTCCCTTTGTCTTCCTTGTACCCTCCATCCTTGCAGTTGCCCACCCTCATTTTTTTGTTTGTTTTTTTTGTTTTT
>JBBPBX010019586.1:0-13810 GCA_038048925.1 Garcialebias charrua | reverse complement strand
GATGGTGCCCTTTGCTGGACCTTCCTTGTCTGTTCTCCTTTTTGTCTCTTGTTAATCATCCCCGATCTGTTTCATCTCTGTCTCAAGCCCAGGTGTTTGTAAGCTGTCTCGTCTTGTCTGTATGTATGCCCTGGTCTGTGTCTTAGTCCTTGTCAGTGCATTGTTGGGTATCCTCCGGTGTCATTTGCGTCTCTGATTATGTAAGTGTTTTTTGCTGCCTTGTCAGTCGTTTATTTTTATTATTAAAGTGTTTATTTTTATATTACTTACTGGCCACCGCAATTCGGTCTGTATATGGGTTTATGCTGCGTTCCAGTTGCCTCGGAGGTCGAAATTACCAACCTGGAATGACGTCACCACCGAGTTAAATGCGTTCCGGTTAGCTTGTCGGCACGATGACGAAAACAAGATGGACGCCCGCTACGAAGCTGTTGTTGTTCTTGCTTTGTTGGATTATAAAAAGGTTTCCAGACCAGCAGCGAAGTTGAAAAGCAATTCTGAGGCTCTTGAAATGTTAACCAGGTATGTTGTTTTAACCAGTAGTTTTTATTTATTTATAAATAAGCTTATTTTTGTTAATTATGGTCTTGAGGCTCTTACATCTACTTTATAGTTTTAATTCGATCTCTTTTAGGATTATAGCAGCAGTACAGAAGTTATCATTAGATAAATAAAGTCAGAAAGTGCTGAACATTGTTTTTCTTTTCTTTTTACTACCTCAAACCATTAGCAGACGTTTTTATGGTTTATTGTTAAAATTGTTATTAAACTTCAATCAATCAAAACTTTATTTCAGACTCATATGGTCCATAGTAACAAAACAATTTAATTTCTTTGTATTTTAGGATGCTGCTGATACACACAAACCTACGGACACATGGAATAATCATGAAGACTATGGGAGGTGATGCTGAACATGGTGTGTGTCATTTCGGAGTCAACAAGACCCAGTTCACATCTGTAATGATGCAGCTGCAGGAGAAAGGCATAAAGAAGGAGCAGTCAAGGTGCAGCACCAGTCCCTGTAGAAAAGAAGGTCCTGATGTTCCTGTGGTACATGGCCAACCAGAACAGCTTCAGGGAGATGTCTGACAAATTTGATGTCTCGCAGTCCTCAGCGCACAGGATCATCATGGAAGTACTGAAGGCCATTTTGCACAATGGGACACACCTTCATCACCTTCATCCCCTGGCCTAACGAATTGATGTGGTGATGATTGTCATCATGGCAGTCTGCCTTCTGCAAAACCTCTGCATTGGGGCTTCACCAGTGTGTCAGGATCACCCATACAGCTGTCCAAGGCAGGATGAAAATGACTAAATTACTCTTTACTGTGATGTGTGGATGCTGTACTTGTATTAGCTTGTCATAACTTGTCAAAAAATGTTCTAGTGTTGTTATAGTGCTGTTTTGATTAAATGTGTTTATCTGACATGCCACTCTCTCGCTGTCATTTATATCTGTGTGGATAAACCACGCCATAAACATAAGCTGGTATAGGTAAACACATTTTACAGCTTCAAAAACCAGCTGCAAAACTTAGTTTCCCACAACAATAACACCTGCTTAAAAGTCAGTGCTTAAATAAAGCATTTCTA
The DNA here is from genome assembly GCA_038048925.1 of Garcialebias charrua. NCBI lineage: Eukaryota > Metazoa > Chordata > Actinopteri > Cyprinodontiformes > Rivulidae > Garcialebias > Garcialebias charrua. The sequence continues at coordinate 12,211 of JBBPBX010019586.1, read as the reverse complement.
TGTACCGGTAGTAATTTTAAAACTGCCCGATGAGAACATGAGAGCACTAGTTTCTCTGCAAGTACATCGGTTTCCAAAAATATTGATGAAAAACTGCAGTGCATCATGACAAATTGTCGTGTTTTGAATACCAGAGGTGTTCCTCTTTTACACTGAATTTACTTTCATTCTAAGTAGTTTCTTTTCATTACCTGCTTTCCTTTATTCTACTGAAAAACCACACTTATTGTGAAGTAAGACAAGAATTTGTGCATTTGTTATTTCAAATTGTTTTTAATAACGTATGACAACAAGGCACAGGTAACCTGCTGTAGAGTCGTTGAGTTGCAGTAACTGGACTTGTATAGTTCAATTTTCATCAATAAAATATGTCAAGGAGTCACCATTCCTCTGGAACAAGGGACCAGGGAAACAGGTTTGTCTGCTCGGGTCCAGGAACATGTTCATCTCCATGTTGACATAAACTGCAAAGAAATATACACATGGTTAACAACAAATCACAGATGACAGTAACTCACAAAACTAACCCACAATAATAATTATAAATAAGGTCGATTTTCACTCTCTCTCACACACACACACCCAACACAGACACACACACACACACAGACACACACAGCTGTGGATTGACAGGATGGTTTGGGTTTCAAGTTTGCATTTTTTTTTAAACTAAATAATTGATTCTGTTAAACTGGATTCCCACCCTGACAAGCCAAGATAAATCTTGATAGACCTTTTAAAAACAGTTTATGGTGCAAAACATTAGTTTACTAGCTAAAAACACATGTAAAGGTGAACAAAGAACATGTTGCAGGCCTCCTACGCAGTTACATCAACACGACAATCACGTTCTTTAGAAAACACAAACAGCTTAGAAACACCCTCTAATTATTAGGCGACATATCGTACAATAATCACTGTAAAGTACGACATGTGTTACTGAGTTAATGATAAACAATGAACGCTGAACAGCTAAAACGAGTACTGTGCTAAACAACAACAATGCCGCCTCACAGCCGTTTAGCGAGCCGTTGTCGACGCACAGCGGCTGTTTAAACATATCATTATCATTACTGTAAAGAACTACAGTGCCTGAATGCGTTAATGTGAAGTTACGGCTGAGTAAACCACAAAGAACAGCGAAAAAGAGTAAAAAGTAACTCTTTCACTCACTGTTGATGCGAGGAGCAGCCATCTTGAAACGATGATCTCGGCGAACTCGGGTATGGTGTGGCGAGACCGAGTCCACGAGTTGTAATTACGACCTGAGGGGGCGTTCCAGTTGATTTTTACTGCTCGGAAGCTCGTAATTACGACCTCCGAGGACAACTGGAACGCAGCATTATTCCTGTTCAGCTCTGCCTGAAATCCTGACACTCAGTAAGTGTGTTTACTGGTGGTGTCAACGGGGAAAAATTGGGCCGGAGGATCTGTACGGTAAGAGGAAAAGTGAGTATCTGATTTTTAAAATAGACTAAACGGGTGGTTAGACAGAAGGTAATGACTCTTTTTGTTTATAGTTTCTTCACAGGTCCTTCAAAAGCTTATTGCAGGTCGAGAGGAGTAGAGGTATTCAGGGAGGATGCAAAAAAACAACACTGGTGGTGGCACTGGTGATTCGAGGCATCAGAGATGTTTATCACAAGGTACTGCAAAAACACGAAGGAGTTGATAGTTAATGTTGAGGTCACAAAGATATTCTATGGCTTGAGACTGAAAATCACCCAGGCCCAGATAGAGAGATGTTGCACGTCCTCTGCTTGAGTCCAGTCCCCTCTCATCAGGTCCTCAGCTTCAGCTGGTAGATGAGCACACCTGTGTTTCATGAGCAGGAACTGAAATCATCACGATATGTTTGACCAAAACAGCTGCAACTCCATCACATGTCAACAAAAGACAACCTCAGTCTAAAACTGTGGCATGAAAGGTGGCGGTCGATAAGCATCCCATCCAGGAATTCCAAGCCTTTAATCCCAAACTGTTTTCACACTCACTAGGGCCCAAATCTGTTTTTTCTTTTATGCAAACACACACAGAGAAGGGAAACAAAAGATCAAAATTCTGGAAACATGGCTTGACCCTCTTCAATTGTAGTACAGTATAGATTTCGAGGAGATAACAACACTGCGCTGGAAGCTGGGGAGGCGTGTGGAAGGGCTGCCTCTGAAATGTTAAGTAGCACAGAAACACTTAAAACACAGACTCCTCTTCCTCAGCGGCTCTCTACTGAACACACACACACACACACACACACATGCATACACAACGTGTGGCCTCCTGCAGCAGTTTGTCAGTCTTTGTTTACTCTCCATCAGCCATAAACTGCTCAATGATGACTGGGCGCACAGAGCCCCCGCGTCAATACCTTTATGTTCGAGGGTGTGCGGTTCGGGCTGGGGTTGTTTGGGGCAGAAGAAGGGATCCCACCATGGACCCCCTTTTCTCCCCAAAACTAGATATGCGTAGAATAGTGGGGGTTAACAGCGTAGAAACACAGGTAGTGTTCAGCAGCAGGCGGATGCTGCATTGCGCTCCTCCTGAGCAGGTCGGTCCGCCGAGGGACAACATCCATGCAGCGTGTAGGAGGAAGATGCTGCTGCTGACAAAGAAACAACACTGAATACAAATGATTCTTTTCATGCTGTCTTTCTTTTAGCCAAAGAGGAAGAAAACCGTGTGGATGAGCAAACAGAATTATACAGCAAGTCGTTTTTTAAAGCATTTTCTCACACTTTTCATGACTTTTTGGTGATAGTAAGCCATAAAAAAACAGAAAATGACTTGTTTCAGAGGCGAAGCAAAGCTTTTTAGTTTTTTGTTTGTTTGTTTGTTTAGTTTTTTTGCCCTGGTCTAAAAAAAACAGCTGCAGCAGCAGAAATGGGACCGAGCTGGACCGGATCACTCTTTTCTTCCTGTTCCTTGTTGTCCTCCATGAATATGGGAATAAAGATGTTTTCCCACCAGGAGCTGTCAGCAGCCGGGACAGCAAGCCATTTAATCTTCCTATGACAGAGGAGAGGGGGTGAGGTTTGTCCCCCCTGACACACACACACACACACACACACACAGAGCGACCCAACACCGCCTCTGCTGCCTCTCCTGTTCCAGCTCAGCGATCGAATTACGTGTCCGGAGGAGAATGTTGCAGCAGGGAGGAGAGAGAGAGACTGCAGCATCGCTGGAGACCGGAGGCAGCAGCAGCAGTCCCGAGCAGTGCAGGTGAGAGGGGAGGGGGAAAAAAGAGGAGGAGGAGGAGGAAGGAGGAGGTATGTTCATTGCTGGAGTGAATGCGGGACTCCTACAGCAAAAAGACGCATCTTCAGTGCAAGCTCTCATCCTCCTCCGGATCCGGACCGCGTGGGGATTTTTTTTACTCCAAAACTGATCAAACCACAGGACAGGCTGCACTTTTTCTCCTCTACGAGAGCAGATTCAAGGAGAAACTTGCTCCGAGAGCCACTCTCACAACTTGCGTAAAGGAATCTGGCTGCCTGGCACGTTGCTCCAATGCGGGGAAAAGGAGCTGCAGCTGCGTGAGGAGGTAAGAGGAGTCACTAACAGATATTTACTCACAATTCTTGGATCTGGTTTCAGATTTATTCATCTCATCTGTTTCTCCATCCGGGAAAAAAAAAAAAAACTAAACATCTCCTTTTCTCTTTCTCTCTCCGTGCGTGTGTGTCTCCTGTTTCTTTTGTGTAGTAGTGGTGGTGCATTGCAGTTTCTAAGTGGTGGGGAAAAAAAGAGAACAGCCACTGACTGTCCCACGTGTGACTGGAATGAGGATAACTTACAAATGATGAACTGATCGGAAGAAGACAGCAGGAGTGGAGATGAATCCAAAGGCTGATGATGGAGGGATGTGCTATTAAAACACAATGTGTTTTTATGACTTGGTTAGGCTAAAGCGGGATTGTCTCTTTAGAAGTTGATAAGTGTAGGAGGAGAATTTAAAACAGAGGATCTGATGAAGTGAACAACAGAGAGCGCAGGAGCTTTCCCTCGGACCTGAGTCCACAGAGAACCATAGAGAAGGTATCAGGCAGGATCAATCAAACACCCACGCTGCGTGCGCTGCACCAGCCCACTAAACACCAATAAACAAGAGGCACAACTGGGGGGCGTGGGGGGCAGCCAGAGACAGATCAGAGAGAGGGCAACAGAAGGGAGCCAGCCATGCCGAGGCTTCTTGGTGCAGTGCACTCCTCCAGCCTCCTGGTCCCCTTCATCCTCCTCCTCCCCCTGCTGCAGCTGCTGACTCAGCTACCAGGCGCAGACTCGGCTCTCCGGTACCGAGTGGCGGAGGAGGGACCCCCAGATGTGAAGATCGGCAACGTGGCCACAGACCTGGGCCTCACGGCAGGCACGGGCAGCGGGGACGTCACCTTCGCCCTGGAGAGTGGCTCAGAGTACTTCAAGATTGACAACGTGACGGGGGAGCTGACCACAGGCCCGCGGCGCATCGACAGGGAGAAGCTGACTCAGTGCCAGATGATCTTTGATGAGAACGAGTGCTTCCTGGACTTTGAAGTGTCAGTGATCGGACCTCTGCAGAGCTGGGTGGACCTGTTCGAGGGCCGCGTTGTCATCACAGACATCAATGACAACACACCCTCCTTCCCCTCACCTGTCCTGCAGCTGTCAGTTGAGGAGAACCGTCCAATAGGAACTCTGTACCTGCTCCCTACAGCCACTGACAGGGACTTTGGAAGGAATGGCATTGACCGCTACGAGCTCATCCAGGAAAATAATGGAGTTGGGTCAAGTTCAACAAGACGCACAACAGGAGGAAACCCCATTAGCAGAGTGGATGGACTTGACCGGAGGGGCAGAAGTGGAGATAATGGAGGAGGAGCCAGCAGGAGCAGTGTGTTTGAGCTGCAAGTGGCAGATATACCGGATGGTGAGAAGCAGCCACAGCTTATTGTGAAAGGAACGCTGGACAGGGAGCAGAAAGACTCATATGAGCTGGTCCTCAGGGTTCGAGATGGGGGAAGTCCTCCACGCTCCTCCCAAGCTCTGCTTCGTGTGTCCATTACTGATGTAAATGACAACAGTCCACAGTTTGAAAGGTCAACATATGAGGCCGAAATGACAGAGAACGCTCCTCCGGGTACACCTGTCCTTCAGGTCAGAGCCTCAGATTGGGACATTGGAGTCAATGGGCAGGTGGAATATGTCTTCGGAGCTGCCACTGAGAATGTCAGGCGACTCCTGCGGCTTGACGAAGCAACTGGTTGGCTAAGTGTTCTTCACAGGATTGACAGGGAAGAAGTGGCCCAGCTGAAGTTCACAGTGATGGCTAGAGACCGGGGTCAGCCTCCCCGCACTGACCGCACTACAGTGGTTCTGGCTGTCCGGGACGAGAATGACAACGTCCCAGTTGTAGAGATCAGAAAGATTGGACGGATCCTCGTTCGAGATGGGGCAGCATTGGTGCCGGAAAATGTTCTGGTGGACACACCTGTGGCTCTGGTTCAGGTGTCGGACAGAGACCAGGGAGAGAATGGAGCAGTGACTTGCACAGTTGTAGGAGATGTTCCATTCACCCTGAAGCCAGCTGGGGAAACAGTACTCCCACCCCTACCAGCAGATGAAGCCTTCGACAGGTAAGCCTAACTAAAGCGTCACAGTAAGTATCACCACTGCTCAGTCACAAATCAAGGTCTCATGATTTTAGCCTCTTATCAAATATAGTTAATCAATTAATCTGAATTAAATACTCCAAAATACATATATTTTGGGGTTGGATTAAATTACACATAAACATGTTTTATAAATTCAGATCTTTGTTTAAAACTGTAGATTTTATTTTTCAAGGGCACCTAAAACAGTGTGTAGTGTTAAGTATCTGAGAAGGAATTATGCATTTTAGTTTTAAATGATGGACTACTGTACCTGAGGGTGGATAAAAATATAATTTAAACCCATATATTGGGGATCTAACAATTGTATATGTGCCTTTAAGCACCTGATTTAAATTTGCCAAAGAACATAAATAATCATTTCAGAAAAATCCCATAAGGGTTAGACATGATTTAATTTACATTTTGCTGAGCAGAGTGTTTTACAGTAGTTTACAGTGTATGCAGCAGTAACTGAGTTATTTAAAGTCTACCAGTAATCTCATGAATATTTCGAAAGAGCCTAACCCGTCTTTCCGTATTTACCCATGTATGCATTTCATATGTTTTTTTAGGTAGTTCATTTAATTTATAGGTAAACATAATGTATCAGCTATGTAAACTTTATAACCCTTTATTTTCTATGGGGAAGCAGTTTTCATAAAAGTACTTTCCCCCGTTTCTTTTCTACTTTAAACATAAAGTGCCTCAAGTGTTCTTGCATTGAAATTTAATTTAAGCTTAGTTCAAGCAGTGTCACTCATCGACAGGGGCTCAGAATAGTTAGGCTGTCATGTGATCTGTAAACTTTTAGTACAAATCAATTCACCTGAAGGGTTTTACATGCTTCTAATAAAATTTCAGTCCCACTGACTCCAAAAGTCAAAGCTCCTCATTCATATTTAAGAACATCACCTAAGGCCATTGAATTCAGGGAGTGGAAGTCAATGCTCACTGCTATCACATCCACAGTGACCTGTGTAATGAGACTTGTGAGGAATGTAAGGCTTTCCTTGACTAAATAACTTCAATGATGCTATTATTGTTTAAGGGCTTTACCAAATCAATAAGTTGATTTCATTCAAATGTCACTGTTTTCCACTATCATTGTCTCTGTAGATTAGAGCAATAATAGAAAAACATTTAATGAGTATTAAAATGAGACATTTTAGAGAGAAAACTATATATTTAGTAATTCAGTTATTGATTGACAGTGGAGCAATTGCCTCAGTGGCAATTTATTAAAGTGGTAGTAAATTTACAAGAAAAAACACTGTTTAAAGCTTCATTTTTCTGGCCCTGCATTGTTTATGATTAGCTTTTTAAAGTAACTACTTATCTGACCAGCAGTTATGTAGGCATTTTTTTTCCCATTATATGAACAAAGTTGGAGTTTTTAAGAGAATTTGAGAAAGCCATTTTGTGTTGTTTGAATGTTTAAAATACCAATGAATAATGTATCATGTAATTTAGGAAATTCCACCAAGTGCAACTCAACACCTAATGTGTTTTTATTTCTTACAAACCACCATAAAAATGTTCTTCTATTTTCTTAAAGTAATTTTTTTGTGTTTGTTTCTACAGGAACAAGAAAAAATACTTCTTGCATACCTCAGCCTTGCTGGACTATGAAGCCACAAAAGAGTACAGTGTAACAATTGTAGCGGTAGATTCTGGCAGCCCCAGTTTATCAAGCAATAGCTCACTGATGGTTCGAGTGGTCGACATCAATGACCATGCCCCAACCTTTGCCCAGAGCACTGTAGAGGTCCACTTTGCTGAGAACAACTCACCTGGTGAAAGGGTGGTCACTGTTGTAGCCACAGATGCAGACAGTGGCAAGAATGCAGAAATAGCATACTCCCTGGACCCTGCATCTAATGGACCTTTTTACATCGATGCAGACAATGGAGATATCCGTGCTACTGGGGTTCTGGATCGTGAACTGCAAGAGAGATATGAGCTAAGGGTTATTGCGAAGGATAAAGGCACACCATCCTTGCAAGGTTCTGAAACTGTTGTTGTCCAGGTGACCGACCGCAACGACAATGCACCTAAGTTTGTTCAAGAGATCTTCACTTTCTATGTCAAGGAGAATCTCCTCGCCAACAGTCCAGTTGGGATGGTAACAGTCACAGATGCTGACGAAGGCGAGAATGCAGATTTTAGCCTGTTTGTAGAGGTAGATGAAGCGGACACAAAAAACACAGGAGTAGACGGAGAGAAACAGCGGGAAGATGTGTTCTCAATTGAGAACAACACTGGAACAATTTTTTCTTCTGCGTCATTTGACCGTGAAACACTTTCCACCTATACCTTCCGTGTGCGGGCTGTGGATGGAGGGGAGCCCCGCAAAACAGCCACAGCCACGGTCTCACTTTTTGTGACAGACGAAAACGACAATGCTCCTTCTATCACCTCTCCCGCCAATGAATCCTACACCCTTTTACCACCTGCAAGTAGTGCCCGCACTATTGTCAGGACCGTAGCAGCCATAGACTCAGACACTGGGCCAAATGCTGATCTTCGCTATACTCTAGTTGGGGGAAATCCCTTCAGACTGTTTGAGATTGGCCACACAAATGGAGTTATCACCCTGGCAGAGCCTCTGGAGCGGCGCCACAGAGGTCTGCATCGCCTGGTTGTTCGAGTCAATGATAGTGGCATCCCTTCACTCTGTGCCACAGCTCTGGTTCATGTCTTCATTAATGAGAGCTTGGCCAATGCCACACTAGTCGATGCACAGGTAATTTGTCTGCATCAATATCAGCTCTTAACAGATTTTATTGAGTGGCTCTTTGCATTTCTTTCATGTGATTCTAAACTTCCTTTTTTCATTTTAGTTGCTGAACACAACTTAAGTGGAAATCATGTTTTAATGTTTATTTTACTATAATAACTGAGTCCATATTGAATTTAAGGCCTATAATTGCTTAAAGGACTATATATGACCTAACCCCTTTTATGTCAGAGTTTTAAGGAGCAGTCATTTTAGCTGTTTTGGTCAAACCTTGTTTGTTGAATCTCTACAAGATCTCACAATACATGCTAGCTCTTGGAGTATGTGTTAAGAATCAGTGTCTGTCACTTATTACCACCCCAATTTGTATCCTAAAATTTGTACTTTGTACAACTAACAAGTTAAAGCTATTAGATGTTAGCTGTGGTGGTCATCCTGAAAAATCAGTTAGTTGTATATCAAAACTAAAAATGTCATTCAACCTTTATTTAGGCAGGTTAATCCCATTGAGCCTCGAGAACTCATTTACAAGAGAGACTTGGACCCACTTGTAGATGTGCATCCAGTATTTCTCTAAGTTTCAATAAAATCTGTTCAGTAGTCGTAGTCTGTAAGATATTTTGCTAACAGACAAACAAATGTATTTCCACTGCACGATCAGTTAGCACATAAAGTATACCGGTAAATTGGGATGACTACAACTACTGCCAGTCATTTTGACCGAGTTACAGCCATTTTTGTGCTTACTAAAGTTTCTTTGAGGTCGCGGCCATCTTAAATGGAGCTTTCTCCAAAAGTCAGTCAGTTGTAGGTGTGTATGTAATGATTATTTATTGAACGTATCAATGAAATATATCCAGTGGTTTCTGAGATATTTTGCCAATAGTCAAATGAACACATGCACATTGCACACACAGACACAGGCAAAAACACAATCACCCTTTAGAGTTCAGAGGCAGGCAATAATTAGTTAAAAATCAAATTTGAATATGTGAACACAATTCCAAAGATCTGTATGTAATTCAAAATAAACAGACACGATACATTAAACGTATCAAAGTTTTATGGCAACCATAAATCCAAATTTGACTGATATGTGCAGGCCTGCTGTTCAACACTCATGATGATGATTGTAAAGCAGTGATGCCTCTGTCCACTTATATTTATTGTATTTGCACAATACATACACATCATAGTTTAGGAGGGTGATAAGGATTGTTGCGGTTTAACAACGAACAGAAATAACTTGATTTTCACTGATAAAACAAGATAGCTGCACCATTTTTGCAGCATTCGGACTGTTGATGCTCCAGTCTTGTAATTGTTTTGTTCGAGACAGAACACACTGTTTCTGTTGGCAATTTCCTTTGCAGCTTAGATAGTTCTGCAGCAGGTTTTTTGTCCAGCATTTATTGTTGTAATGGCTGTGTGGTTAAAATACCTGTTATTACTGAAGTGTTTTTTTCTTTTTATGGTAAATTGAGCGCAGAGCTGAGAGGTTTAGGTGTGTATGTGTGTATATGAGTGTGTGTGTGTCAGAGAGAGAGATAACATTAGAGTTACTTTTGTTCAGGGCAAAAGATGAAGAGAGATGAGCATGTCCCAGTTATGGCCTTGTAATACTGAGCAGGTTGAAGTATGTTTGAACAGTTGTGAAGACGGTAGCTGTGTTCTTGCACATTGATTAGATTTAGATGTTTGCACTTTGTCACAGGGAGCTGAACAGAGTTAGGCAGTATTTAGTGAAAGTCACTAAAAACCACTTTGAACTCTAAATAAATCATTTTCACAAGTTGATTTAAAGCAAATGCAAAATATATTTGCTTCTAATCCAAAATGAATCTGTGCGGTCTCCTTGAACGGAGGGCTTCACTGCAGATTTAAAGTTGGCTTGAAAGAGCCATGCTGTGCACAAAGGTAACTGACGAGACTCAAAGACATTACTGAGATACTGGAATTAACTAGAACATTATGTGTTCAAATTTAGCTTATGCTCTGCCCGTTGAAATCTTTCTTTCCTCTCTGCTGTAGCAATAATTGAATGTGCTTCCCATAATCCTTTAAAATGTTCCATTAAGCTATAAATGTTGGCAGGTAATAATTACTAAAACTTAATCTCTGGTGTGAAAAAAGTAATTTGTATCGACTGATAATTAAATCCCCTCAATGGCCTTGTAGTACCATTGTTTGTTCTGACACAAACAGCTTGTTATTTCAACCCACACCTGAAACTTGGAACACATTTTCCTTTGAGTTTGAGTTTGAGAATATTCCCATGATGTTTCTGAGTAAAAAAAATATATATATATCTTAAACAGTCAAGTCTGTGCGTGTAACGTGATGCAGAACATTTAACCTAAAGTGGCTTTGGGACAAAAACAAATCACACAATCTTAGAAAATGTGTCAAAGCAACAATGGCTTTTGTAAATTCTGCTGTGGATTATTTCATTTTAGACAACACTTTTTTTGTTGTTTGTTTCATTAGACAAATTATTTTTATATTATAAATGATACATAATCCTAGTTGCTTTCCATGGCCGACTGAGAATCTTCACCAGTATATGTATGACACAGAACCCTAGCAGTGGGGTTCAAACCAATTTTTTGTAAGAATACACCAATTAACTGGCTAGTAAATGGTCAGTACAAAAGGTAATATGTATTTAAGCAGTCAGTGAACACACAATAACTTAGTGCCTAGTTCATGCAAAATTTGTGAACAGCTGCTATTACCACATGTGTTTGTTTACCTATGAACAGCTGACTGAATAGAGGTCAACAATGGCAATGTCATTGGGAGAGTTGTTTGGGATGGAGAAGTCTGACATATTGGTACAAAATTACACTGAGTGAGGTATCCAGACAAAATGATATGTTACGCTGAAACAATAAATGTAGTGGTCTAGAGGAAGTTTAGCAGAAGTCGCTTGTGTTTGAATGACATCTTTAAGGCACTTCACCGCTCTGCTTAATCCCCGACTTTCATTAGTGAAAATGATGGACACATTCTTTTTTCTTTCACGTGTAGCTGCAGATCCACTCCTATTTTTCAACTTAAATATCTAAGAGAGTCTAGGCTTGTCTAATTCCATCATATTTGACCACGTGCAGACTACGACCAACCTAATGTATGTCAGTCGCATGACTGGAGCTTTTACTGGGCTTCGACAAATTTAACAAGTGTATTCATCCATCCATTATCTTTACCCGCTTCTTCCTTTTTGGGTCGTGGGGGTCACTGGTGCCTATATCCAGCAGACACACTATTAGCCGTTTTCGCACTGCACAGCCCTCCCCGGTCCAGCTCGTCCCGGGTTGCCCCTGAGCCCAGCCTGGCCCGCCCCCGCTCATTTCGCAGTGTGCGGAAAGACGCCTTGAAGTGGGTGGGGAGTTCTTAGCCAAAGCCATTTCCTCACTTGGTTGAACTTATTTTACGTTAGTCTTTTATTGGATTTTTAAAAAGGAGTTTGTGTTAACCACAGGCATAACACAAACTCCTTTTTTTATCCAATAAAAGACAAACGTAAAATAAGTTCAACCAAGTGAGGATCGAACCCGAGGCGAGATAAAGCTTGGAGTGGCAACCCGACGTGCTTCCAGTGAACCACCGAGGCGTGTTGCTCTTTCCAGGTCCGACGCACGCTTAAAAACTGGAAGTAGGTGGGGAGTTCTTGTGTGCGCGCTTGGTGTTATTTACGTTCTAAAATAAGCTGATTTGTAATCAGTTATTAACAAAAAGTAAACTCAGAAACACTAATATATATATTCAGCTAACACATATTTTTTAGGCGTTTCTGTAGTTATATTTTAATGAAATTCAGCTCGCGCTGAAAGGCGGAAATGCT
>JBBPBX010019585.1:19488-32863 GCA_038048925.1 Garcialebias charrua | reverse complement strand
ATGAACATGAAGGGTTACAGATTATAATTTTTTTTAATCCATTCATATGGGGAGTGGTGCTGCAGTGGTTAGAGAAGGTGGGCCTGTGATCGGAAGGTCACCAGTTCGACTCTCTGGACCGACAATATAAAAATGAGGGTGGCAAAGGTGAAACTCCCACAACATGTCTCCAGTCTCAACCCTCATTTGCCCCACTCTGGGCCCTTGAGCAAGGCCCCACCACCTGCTCCCCCGGGTGCAGCTCTCTGCTCCACACAGAGGGCTGTGGTAGCTCAGTGGTCTGTAGTTGCATCAGGAACAGATTCTGGTGACAAGTAGCCAAAAGTGTGCGTCAAGAGCGTTTTTGACGCTCAAGACGCGTTCGGTGGGTACCCGGTTTAAGGGGGACAGTTGAACCCGAAAGCCTCTACCTCTGTTTAAAGGGGACCACATATAGGTCTTTAAAATTTTTATGTTATGTCTGTGTGCTATCTTGACAATATTAATTCATTTTAATACACAAAATAATTCTTAGATAATTAATTATACCCTTTTTAATTCTGTCATCTTTAAGCTAAGTCTTCGTGTGAGTTAGTTCGCTGTGGCGACTTCTGAGGAAAGGAGCAGCCGAAAGAAGAAGAAAAAAACCAACAATTCGTACATTTGTTGTTTTTCTTGTCACCTCTTCTCCCATCTGAGTCCTTTATGAGCCTGTCATGATTTTAAAAATTTGCTGCGCGGTTAATTGTCTCAGAAATTATTGTGACAAACGATCATGTTTGAAACTTGACAACAATTAGTAATTATTGTCAAATTTAATAAGAAATGTTGATTTGTTTTGCGTGTAATGCCGTTTTTGACCACTGGATGGCAGTATAAGACTGTTTCAACCAAAGGATGGATAGTGAGGGAGCGGGCAGCGTGTCTCTTTAAGAAAAATGGGAGGGAGGCCCTTCGACGTGACATGGGCTGCCTCTACGTCCTGTTTTTCGATTGTCAAAATTTAGCATAGAGCATTTTTCACACAAAGCTTTTAATAAAAAGGATGGATAGTGAGGGAGCGGGCAGCGTGTCTCTTTAAGAAAAAGGGAGGGAGGCCCTTCGACGTGACATGGGCTGCCTCTACGTCCTGTTTTTCGATTGTCAAAATTTAGCATAGAGCATTTTTCACACAAAGCTTTTAATAAAAAGTCAGTAAACTAGTTCTCAGCTTCTTTTTGCAGAGAAAAACAACTTTTTAGACGAGGGCGTCGGTTTCAACCGTGAATTTTGGAGCTTCGACAAGACGGATGTGTTTTCCTGAGGTTGGCCTGTTAGCTTAGCTCATGGCTTAGCTTCTCAGCTTAGCTACTGTTAACGATCCAAAAACGCAATTTTGGATGGTTAAAATGGATTTTAAAGAGAAAAGGAGGGGTCAGTGAAGAGCATTGGAGTTGAGTCTTTTGCCTATGGAAGCAGGAATGGCTCGTATTTAAAATTAAAATGGATTAATAGAAATGCTTTTTAGTTTCAAAATGAAGCTGCATGTTTTGACTCATAAATAAAATTTAAAATGAATAATCCAAACTGCATTTTCATTTTCTTCTTCGAGACTGCTCAATTTGTAAATTAATTAAAATTATAAACAAAAATAACATTTAACATTTAATTTTCAAAATATGTCCTAGTAAAAAGTATGGAAGCAGGAATGGCTCATATTTAAAATTAAAATCCATATTAGTCATCCAGTGTCTTCAGTAGAAAGGGCGAGATATGAAGAAACGATAAAGCCGATTAATGAAAATGAGGGTGATAATTTTCATTTGTCGTGTGATTAATTGATTTATTGTTTATTGCGACAGGCCTGGTCCTTTAGGATCCAAGCAGAGGAGCTGAGTCTTCAGAGGCAGCACTTTGGCTGTAATATTAGTTGATGCTCTAAAAACAAATAGCTTTAATACAATCAGATGAGATAGCTGACCACCACCTCCTTGCTCCTGGACACGTTACCAGTTTCCATTCCCTTCAAACTAACATGAAACTAAGGTTAAACTCCAGAAAATATTGATAACGTACAATTCACTAAACTACAAAACTCTGGTGTGAAACTGTGTAAACGTACATCATACATCCATTCTGTCAGCTGGAAAAGATGCAAAGAAACCTGATTATAGTATACACTGCCCTCTGTAACAGCCAGTATCTGTAATGTGTTGTTGTTTTAAAATTAGCTCTTTTTTTATTACTCATTTGACTTACTGTTAGTGCTAGCTTAAGATAACTTACCGAAACCCGTCTGAGCGCGCCGCAATTTGCTGCTCCTTTTAGCATTAGACCACCCGAATCCGATGCTAATGTTAGCTTGTTCCTCTTCCGGTGTTCGCCAGCTCCGCTCGTTGCACGCGGAGATTTTGGGAGTTATCGCTGTTCCAGTCAAGACAACACAAAGTTCACCAAGTGTCTCCCGTAAATTAATCCGTAAGGAGAAGGTCCTCGCTGCTGCGAGGCTGCTGCGAGGCTGCTGCAGAGGCTGTACAGTTGAAGCTCCGCTCCATCCGCCAGAAGAGGGTCCCGTCGCCGCCGGTCCCTACGCCGGGGGTCTGCTCGTTTAATTTTTACCGGATGCGCGTTGGGAGCGATCGCAAATACACTAAAAATTGAACTAAAACATAAAAATAACAATTATACTTTATTTATAAAGCCATTAAAAAAACCACAGCTGCAACAAAGTGCTGTACACATGAAATTAAGAACATATAAACAAAAGATGAGATGAAATCATGAAAAACAACAGTCATGTGTTTAATACAGAAGTGGGTTGAGCCTAACCAGGGGTTGCTAGGTGAGGGGCTGGACTCAGGTTGTGGTGGGTTGTGGCTGCGGTTTGTGACGTCACAAACCGCAGGAAGTGCAAAACGAACTGTATTTTATCAAAGATAAATAAATCTACTTAGAGTAAATAAACCACTGGGTGCATTTTTTTGGCCTTAGGACTGTTTTTTTATGAAGTAAATACCCAAAGTTGAGTAAAAAAAACATTAAAAAGTGAATTTTGAATATGTGGTCCCCTTTAATGATGGATGGTTTCTTTTCACAAAGATGGCCTCCTTTACTCCTCTCTCAAACCATTGTTCCTCTCTATCAAGGATGTGAACATCTTCATCCCTGAAAGAGTGACCCTGGCCTGGAGATGAGTGTAGACTGCAGAGTCCTGACCTGATGATGTTGATCTTCTGTGCTGGGCCATCCTTTTGGCCAGTGGCTGTTTAGTTTCCCCGATGTAAGACTGATCACAGCCCTCCTGACACTGAACAGCATACACAATATTACTCTGTTTGTGCCGGGGGACTGGATCTTTGGGATGAACCAGTCTTTGCCGTAATGTATTTTGGGGTTTAAAAGCCACTGGGACGTTGTGTTTAGAAAATAAACGTCTCAATGTCTCTGAAACTCCCGCAACATACGGAATGACCACTGGTCTGGGTCTGGGTTCCTTCTTTTCACCTGATGGCTGGCTGGAGTCCTGTTTGGGTTTCTTCTCTGCTTTCAGGAAGGCCCAGTTAGGATATCCACATTTCTCTAGAGCCTGTTTTGTGTGTGATTTCTCCTTCTGTCTGGCTCCTGAGTTAGAGACCAGACTTAGCTTTTTTAGATTTTTCTACCTGGATTATTGAGCATTTATCAGGGTATTTCTAACTAAACTTTTGTTTGTGTAGAGCTCAATATATTGAAGTTTGGAAACACTTGTATGAACCATGTGTTCAGCTTTAATGGCTGTACGCTAGGCATGTAACGAGATCTCGTTGTACGAGATCTCGCAATATTAAACTCCCGCGATATCTCTCGTTGAGAGGTAACGTTGTCTCGCGAGACGCTAATGCTAGCAGAGCCCCTAGCAAGTCAGCGTCACGGACAGCATGGCTTCGCCGGATGAAGTTGCTATAGAAGACGCCCCAACTACTGATGGAGGGTCCCGGTGCCGCAGACGCCTCTACATTGATGGAGGGTCCCGGCGCTGCCGACGCTGCCCCGGATGTAAAGACACACGCGTGTAAACACCGGTGTGACCGGTGTTGCCAGATAGAGTCCCACCCACCCAAAGCACTCTTTACCCGCAAAAGTCAGAAGGAAAATCGCGGTGAACCGCCCAATCTGGCAACACTGGTGAGTGACGGCTGCAGATTCAGTGCTGATGCGGATATTTATGTTCAATTTTTGGAAAGTCCTGCGTGAATATCTATTTTTTTTAAACAAAGTTGAACGTTCTAAGGTCTAAGGAGATTCAATCAGTAAAATGAAGACATCAGTTGAGTTTGTAATACATGTTAAAACAGAATAAAAGCCTTTTTGCGGCATAAAACCGATCTTTGAAGTTTTCTTGAACTAATATTAAAATCTCGTCTCGTTCTCGCGAACTCTGTAATTTGTCTCGTCTCGAGAGTTTTGTGTATCGTTACACCCCTACTATATGCCTAAGATTTACAGAGGGGAAATATTGTGAGAATGAGTATTCAGAGACCTATGACTGATTAAACGCGCAGATACTTCATTGTGCCTGCCAAACAGGTTACACTGAGTAGAGCAGGCGACCGTTCCAAGATGGCAGCTCTACGGTTCGTCAGCGCCAATAGGCAATAGCGGTCAATGCGGGGTCTAGCTTTTATATGATATCTATGGGGGTGGGTACCGGCAGTGGGCAGGACCTTAACTGGTGCGGTGTGGTACGAAACCGATGAGAGATGAGACAGTGGCAATGATAAGGGGGAATTTAGTCCAAGTCCAGCACCCTGACAATACACTAGGAGAAAGGAGGGAGGCAGAGGACGAGTGAGTGTTCGAGCCACTATACAAGATGAAACAACCAAGACCCTGAAGGACACCAGGAGGAAAACCCCAATGATGAACTGATGAGTGAATGTGTCAGGCAACAGCAGAAACCTGATGAGGAAGAGGAGGAACAAGAGGAGCCATCATGGAAAAGATAAGCTGCTGTTTAGTACCGGGCAGCTGTGGCTGAGTGGTTAGAGCAGTCGTCCTCCAAGAGTTGGGGGTTCGAATCCAGCAGCAGTCACATGTCGAAGTGTCCCTGGGCAAGACACTGAAAAGCGCTTTCTGTGTCTTGATAAGATAAAAAGGTGCTATATAAGTACAGTCCATTTACTCCAGTGTTTGGCCTCCTGTTGTTCATTTCCTATAACCTTACTAGAATAAAAACCTTGTTTATGATGCGCTGTAGAGACAAATGTTTTATTCTTCAGGTCTGAACGTTTTCAGATTCTCTGATCAGGATTCAGTCTGAAGGCAATGATTCCATTTTACATAACCTTATTCAAGAATTATGGAAAGCAGTAGTACTTTAAGCTGTAGATTTTCAGCAGTACTAGACCAGTAAGACAGTAGTCATTCAGCAGTACTCCAACAGTACTTCAGCAGTATTACAGTATTCATTCAGCAGAAGAAAAAAAATAGTCCTTCAGCAGTATTACAAGTTGTAATACTGCTGAAGGACTATTTTTTTTACTGCTGAATGACTACTGTGATACTGCTGAAGTACTGTTGGAGTATTGCTGAAGTAGTGTTGTAATTTACAACACTACTTCAGCAGTACTACAACAGTACTTCAGCAGTATCACAGTAGTCATTCAGCAGTATTACAACATACTTCAGTAATGCTAGAATAGTACTTCAGTAGTGCTAGAATAGTACTTCAGTAGTGCTAGAATAGTACTTCAGCAGTACTACAGTAGTCCAGCAGTACTACAGTAGTCCTTCAGCAGTACTACAGTAGTCCTTCTGCAGTACTATAGTAGTCATTCAGCAGTACTACAGAAGTCATTCAGCAGTACTACAGTAGTCCTTCTGCAGTACTATAGTAGTCCTGCAGTACTATAGCAGTCATTCAGCAGTACTACAGAAGTTTTTCTGCAGTAAGACAGTAGTCCTTCTGCAGTAAGACAGTAGTCCTGCAGTACTATAGTAGTCATTCAGCAGTACTACAGAAGTTCTGCAGTAAGACAGTAGTCCTTCAGCAGTAATACAGTAGTCCTTCAGCAGTAATACAGTAGTCCTTCTGCAGTACTATAGTAGTCAATCAGCAGTAAAACAATAGTCCTTTAGCAGTACTTTATTACAACAGTACTTCAGCAGTATCACAGTAGTCATTCAGCAGTATTACCGTACTTTTCGGGGTATAACACGCTCCTGTGTATAACACGCTTTGTCCAATTATTGTCAATAAATTGGAAAAATCCATAAATAACATGCTTCGCCTTATAACACGCATCTATTATGCGTCACCGCTACACGACGCGTCAGCGCCTCATTTGCCCTGCTGAAAATGGCGGCCACAGAAGCGAGCGAGCACCAAAGGACTTCACAAGATTAACACGGTAAAAACTAGGGATGTGCCGATCGATCGGCCACCGATCATAATCGGATCATAATCGGTCGATAATCATTAAAAAGTATGTGATCGGCTTTTGCCTTCAATTTGTTGCGTGTTTGTTTGTCCAGCACTTTGGTGTGGACTTGTTCCTGTTTAAAGTGCTTTATAAATAAAATGGTATGGTATGGTAATTTCCAATCACAGAGCCTGTGATGCGAAGTTTGCTAACTGCAAAACGTGCGACGAAAAAGTACCTCGTGGAGGAAGTTCGACGAAGTCCTTCAACACAACAAACCTAATTCGTCATTAAAATGTTTTAATACGTTTTAATAACTTACCAAAAGCCGTCTGCCAGCGCCGCCATTAGCAACAACTGTTAGCATGTAGCCCCACCGAGTAGCCCCACCGAGTCCGCTGCGCAGTTACGGGCAGTCCAGTTTAGCTGCGGCTTCAAAAAGGCTGTCGGCTTTGTTATTCCAAGTTAGCTGGGTGTCCCCCGATATCTTCTGCTTCCAGTCCGACATCGAGGCGAGCTCCAGGAACCTCTGATCGCACAAAGCCGGCTGTCTGCTGCAGCTCTGGTTTAGCATGTTAGCCTTAGCTCATACCATGAGCTGCTGTGGGAGCGCTCGGCGGAGCGATCGCGGCTGCTGCTCCAGTCCTGAGACATTCACAGAGTTCAGGGAGTGTTTCCAGTTAATTTATCCGTATGAGGCATCCTCTTATGGGAGAAACAGTCCTCCAAAAGCCGACTGCCGAGTGCCGAGACTCTGGAACTAATGAATGTAAAATGGCGGAGGCGGTATTTCCGGTTCCTGGTTCCCGCAGGAAGTTGTTCAAAAAAGCACGAAATTATTTTAAAAAAAAATAATAATGATACTTTACGTATTTATAAAGCCATTTAAAACATTCACAGCTGCAACAAAGTGCTGTACACATGAAATTAAGAACATTAAAACACACAAATTTGTTTTTTTTTTCTCTGAAATAAATGAGTAAAAATATGTTTTTGTCTGAATTATGGTGATTTTATGGTTCTGAAAAGAACATGAGTGCTGCTTCTGGCTACAAGATCTGAAAAGTTTTCAGATCTTGTAGCCAGAAGCAGCACTCATAAGTTACAGGCAATCCATCTGATCGGTGATCGGTATATGTGATCGGCACACATATAAGCGATCGGCATTTGTGATCGGTATCGGTGATTGTCACACATAGGTGATCGGTATCGTGATCGGTTTCATAAAACCTGATCGGCACATCCCTAGTAAAAACAATTATTTCTTTGCGAGAAAAAATATATTTCTTAGCTGACATTATAGCACAAGGGTTCCTGAGCTTAACCGTTCCTTAATCAATTCACGAAATGGTCAAATCTGCTGAATTTAAATTGTTTCGGTTTGACTTCTTCCAAACAGTCTCGGGCGCTACGAAAATAAATTATAAATAAATCGAATTTTATCTCAAATGTCTTATACAGGTCAACAGTTTGTAAATTAAACCCATATAATTACACTCTGTAAGCCTAAAAAATATCCGAGTGGTTTAAGAGCTGTTTATCTAAACAGTAGGTATCTGTTCACGTTAGCTAACTGCTAACAGATAAAAGAGCAATTTTTTATAGCTCTAAATATCTTCTGCAGCTAACAGTTTGTAAATGACCACCAAATAATTACACTCTGCAAGTTTCAAGAAAATCCACGGTGTGGTATATGAGTTATCTTGCTAAAAAAAAACAGCTAACCTCACAGCTAATGGCAGCTACATCCAGAGCAGGAGGCCGGGCAGCGACATTCAGTCCGAGCAGGAGGCTTTTTTCGGACACGAGCTAGAAACGGTTGGTGTACGGTACTCTCTGGATGTTTCCCCCTAGCGGACAAAAGTGGTACTGCACCATTTTTTTGTCCAAAATGAAAAACGGCGATATCAGAGCCAAAATTGGGTCTAAAAATATGGGAAAAAATCCATAAAAGCTTCGGCGTATAACACGCAGGACATTCAAAGGAGTAAAAAAACTGTGTGTTATACCCCGAAAAGTACAGTACAACATACTTCAGCAGTACTACAATAGTCCTTCAGTAGTACTACAGTAGTCATTCAGCAGTACTACAGTAGTCATTCAGCAGTACTACAGTAGCCATTCAGCAGTACTACAGTAGCCATTCAGCAGTACTACAGTAGTCCTTTGGCAGTACTATAGTAGTCATTCAGCAGTACTACAGTAATCCTTCTGCAGTAAGACAGTACTGTAGTCCTTCAGCAGTACAACAGTAGTCCTTCAGCAGTACAACAGTAGTCCTTCAGCAGTACAACAGTAGTCCTTCAGCAGTACAACAGTAGTCCTTCAGCAGTACAACAGTAGTCCTTCAGCAGTACAACAGTAGTCCTTCTGCAGTACTACAGTAGTCCTTCAGCAGTACTACAGTCATACTACAGTAGTCATTCAGCAGTACTACAGTCATACTACAGTAGTCATTCAGCAGTACTACAGTCATACTACAGTAGTCATTCAGCAGTACTACAGTCATACTACAATAGTCATTCAGCAGTACTACAGTCATACTACAATAGTCATTCAGCAGTACTACAGTCATACTACAGTAGTCTTGCATTTAAGCATTAGTTATTAGAATCATATAAGTAGTCATTCAGCAGTACTATCATACTACAGTAGTCATTCAGCAGTACTACAGTCATACTACAGTAGTCATTCAGCAGTACTACAGTCATACTACAGTAGTCATTCAGCAGTACTACAGTCATACTACAATAGTCATTCAGCAGTACTACAGTCATACTACAGTAGTCATTCAGCAGTACTACAGTCATACTACAGTAGTCATTCAGCAGTACTACAGTCATACTACAATAGTCATTCAGCAGTACTACAGTCATACTACAGTAGTCATTCAGCAGTACTACAGTCATACTACAGTAGTCATTCAGCAGTACTACAGTCATACTACAGTAGTCATTCAGCAGTACTACAGTCATACTACAGTAGTCATTCAGCAGTACTACAGTCATACTACAGTAGTCATTCAGCAGTACTACAGTCATACTACAGTAGTCATTCAGCAGTACTACAGTCATACTACAGTAGTCATTCAGCAGTACTACAGTCATACTACAGTAGTCATTCAGCAGTACTACAGTCATACTACAGTAGTCATTCAGCAGTACTACAGTCATACTACAGTAGTCATTCAGCAGTACTACAGTCATACTACAGTAGTCATTCAGCAGTACTACAGTCATACTACAGTAGTCATTCAGCAGTACTACAGTCATACTACAGTAGTCATTCAGCAGTACTACAGTCATACTACAGTAGTCATTCAGCAGTACTACAGTCATACTACAGTAGTCATTCAGCAGTACTACAGTCATACTACAGTAGTCATTCAGCAGTACTACAGTCATACTACAGTAGTCATTCAGCAGTACTACAGTCATACTACAATAGTCATTCAGCAGTACTACAGTCATACTACAATAGTCATTCAGCAGTACTACAGTCATACTACAGTAGTCCTTCCGCAGTACAGTAGTCCAGCAGTACAGTTGTACTACAGTAGTCCTTCCGCAGTACAGTAGTCCAGCAGTACAGTTGCACTACAGTAGTCCTTCAGCAGTACTACAGTAGTCCGTCAGCAGTACTAACTACAGTAGTACTACATAGTACTTGGCTCCTCGGTAACAATACTGTAGCTCCATCATAGCTCGACAGTTCAGCTCACGCTTTGTCTTTTTACTGTCTTTAATAGAAATGAATGCAGATAAATAAATCCGCTGAGAGCTCTGTCATCAAACACTGTCCACCAACTAATGGTCCCGGTGAACCGGGAACCATCTCCTGTGAGTCATCGGTTCCGTCCAAACACCGACAAGGAACCAAAACAAGCAGCGGTTCTGGAGACAAGCTAACAGCTAGCAGCTCTTACCTCCTCCGCGGGTCGTGTCTCCAGACTGCGGGGAAGCACAGCCAGCCGGGGAACGAGCCGTCACAGTGGGCTGGGAGTCCTCATCTGTTCCGGTCTGGAGGCAAAACTAAAGTAAATACAGTACGGAGAAGTTTTAACCGGACTTTCTGATTGCAGGGCCGCTACAGCTGCTGCGCTCCGCCATCTTGTTTCAGTGCGAGTGTTTTACACCGGCGCTGTGAGGACCGGGCTCCTGCTGGTCCTCACAAGTTCAGCATCAGCTCTGTATGTGTGTGTGTGTGTGTGCGCGCGTGTGTGTGTGCGTGTGTGTGTACCGTCTTTACTACTGTTCTCCCACAGTGAACAAAATCTGTTCTATTTCAATTTTACTACAAAATATATTAGACAATGAATATCTGTAAAATTATGTAAAAAAAATCTGAACTTTTATTGTGACGCGCTCTCAGGAAGTAGGCGGGGTTTAGTCTGAGCTGGATTTAAAGATGGCGTCGGGCGGTTCAGAGTTTACCTGCGGTTAAAAAGATTTTTCCCGCCTCCCTCCTCCTCCGTCCTGCAGGTAGCTCGGTTGTGACGTAATGACCAGCTCGGTACCGGATGCCTCGCGTGAACCGGACCGTCGTGTTGTCGCTGCTGCTGACCAGCAGCTGCGTGTTTCTGCTCTTCCAGCTGAACTACTACCGGAAGTATGTCAGCAAGGTGAGGTGCACGCAGCACATCAGGTGTACTGTACAGTATCTGCATTCGGACAGGTGAATACAGTATATGTTAACAGTGTGGACTAATAACTTGATCACGTGATGCAGTAAGATCTGATCAAGTCATGTGACCAGTAGAGTTAACATCAAACATTACTGTAAATTACTGTATTCAACTCAGTTTATTCATACAGCACCAAGTCACAACAGAAGTCATCTCAGGACACTGAACAGAAACATTAATACTGTACATTCAAAAAATAATTTAACATTATTTATCTGAGGAGCAGACTGCTTTGAGTTTAACTCCATCACTGAACTCTCATCTTGAGCAAGCATGAAGGCGACAGTGGAAAGAAAAAACTCCCTCATGAGGAAGAAACCTTTAGCAGAACCAAGTTCAGGATAAACGGCCATCTTATTTGACCGACTGCCGGGTTTGAGAGGAACAGGAAGGAGGAACAGATACACAATGGCAAATTGAGAATGACATTGTTAAGATAGAAATACAATAGTCCCTCGTTTATCATTCATCCAACCTTTATTTATACAGTTTAGTCCCATTGAGCCTCGGGGACTCATTTACTAGAGAGACTGGATTATTGCGGGGGTTCCGTACCCTGAAAAACCGTGAAGTTGGGAGTCTCAAGTTCAAGTACTGTAAACTTTATATTAAGGCTTTAGAAACTCTTCCCACACTCTTACAATGTTCTAAACTCTTAAACCTTCGTCGTTTTAACAACATATGTTACAAAATTTTACTGGTACTTGCTCGGCAGAACAGCAACAGCTCTGGTTCTGGTCCAACTCTGTTTTATTCTGACTCTGTTTGTTTCTGCAGATCTATCCTGCAGCGATGAAGCCCATAAATCAGTCCTCTAAACTATTAAACCTTCTAATTTTAACAACAAGCTACATATAAGTATATATAGCTACTACATTTTACTTATTTTAACAACAAGCTACATACAAGTATATATAGCTACTACATTTTACTTACCAGGCTCTGCAGTATAGGAGCGGCTCAGTTCCGGTTCGACTATATACCACTTTTAGGGAGTCAGAGTCAGAGAGTCTTTATTGTCATTTGCACCGCATGTGGTACATGTGATGAAAACGAGATTATGTACACGGGGTCCCAGTTACATCCAACAACAAATGCAAGAGAAAAACAGTAATAACATCTAGAATTAACTAAGAAAAACATCAACTAGTAATACACTAAGCCCTAATGTAGTGGAAAAACATCATTATAAACAGCAGCACGAACATGAGTCTGTATGAGCAGATGGTCACAGATGAACACAGCAACAAGAAAACAGATCAGCATCAGCATGATGTGATATTTTGCAGTGATTATTCTTATTATTTATTTATTCATGAGTCTAACAGCCTCAGGGTAGAAGCTGTTCCTCAGTCTAGTGGTTCTACATTTGATGCTCCTCAACCTCCGTCCTGAGGGGAGTGGGGCAAAGAGTGAGTGTGCTGGGTGAGTGAGGTCTTTCATGATGCAGGTGGCTCTTTTCCTGCATCTGGAGGTGTAAATGTCTGTGATGGTGGGGAGACTGACTCCAACAGACTTCTGTGCAGCCTTCACCACTCTCTGTAGAGCTTTCCTCTCTTCAACTGTGCAGCCTCCATGCCACACGTTGATGCTGGAGCACAGGACGCTCTCCACTGCACACCTGTAGAAGGAGGTGAGGACTGGGCTGCTCAGACCAGCTCGTCTCAGCCGTCTGAGGAAGTAGAGTCTCTGATGACCTTTCTTGATCAGGCTGGTGGTGTTGTTGCTCCAGCTGAGGTTATCATTCATGTGTACACCCAAGTATTTGTAGCTGGAGACCACTTCCACTGCAGACCCACCTATTTTCAGTGGGGCATGGGTGTGTTTGTTCCTTCTGAAGTCCACAATCATCTCCTTTGTCTTCTTCACATTCATGTGAAGATTGTTCTCTTTGCACCAGCTCTCCAGGTGTTCCACCTCCTGTCTGTAGCTGGACTCATCATTGTTTGTGATGCATCCCACCACCGCTGTATCATCTGCAAACTTAACAATATGACAGCCTGGAAGTGTGGCTGTACAATCATATGTGAGCAGAGTGAACAGAAGAGGGCTCAGCACACATCCTTGGGGATGTGAAAACTATAGTTTTCCGTGTGTTTACTGTAGTTGACTGTAGGTTTCTTTACTGTACCTTTACTGTAGTTTACTTTAGATTACTGTACTTTTACCATAGCTGCTTGTGGGTTACTCTAGTTTTATTTTTCATTCAACCTTTATTTAGACAGGTTAATGCCTCTGAGCCTCGGGAACTCATTTACAAGACAGACCTGACCTACTGTGTTACTGTTGATTTCCTGTAGGTTTACTGTTACTGTAGTTTACTGTAACTTAC
>JBBPBX010019585.1:0-15423 GCA_038048925.1 Garcialebias charrua | reverse complement strand
AATAACTTGTAAAACTCCATGAAACATCATGTAAACACCATATAAGCTGTAAACACCATGTAAACAATGTGCAAACACATGTAAACATAATGTAAACACCATGTATACAACATGTAACCAACGTGTAAACACCATGTAGACACCATGTAAACAATATGTAAGCACTATTTAAATATAATTTAAAACTGTATAAACAACATGTAAATGTGTAAACAACATACAAACACCATGTAAACATAATGTAAACACCATGTATACAACATGTAAACCCCATGTTAACAACGTGTAAACAATATGTAAGATCTATTTAAATATAATTTAAAACTGTATAAACAACATACAAACACCAAGTAAACAAAATGTAAACAAAATGTAAACATGTACACACCATGTAAACATGTAAATAACATGCAAACAACATATAAACACCTAAATATGTAAACGATGTGTAAACATGTGTAAATAACTTGTAAACTCCATGCAAACATCATGTAAACACCATATAAGCTGTAAACACCATGTAAACAATGTGCAAACACATGTATATAATGTAAACACCATCTATACAACATGTAAACCCCATGTTAACAATGTGTGAACACCATGTAAACACTATGTAACCAACGTGTAAACACCATGTAGACACCATGTAAACAATATGTAAGCACTATTTAAATTTAATTTAAAACTGTATAAACAACATGTAAATGTTGTGTAAACAACATACAAACACCATGTAAACATAATGTAAACACCATGTATACAACATGTAAACCCCATGTTCACAACGTGTAAACACCATGTAGACACCATGTAAACAATATGTAAGCACTATTTAAATATAATTTAAAACTGTATAAACAACATGTAAATGTGTAAACAATGTGTAAACAACATACAAACACCATGCAAACAAAATGTAAACAAGTACACACCATGTAAGCATGTAAATAGCATGCAAATAACATATAAACACGTAAATATGTAAACAGTGTGTAAACAACTTGTAAACTCCATGCAAAAATCATGCAAACACCATATAAGATGTAAACACCATGTAAACCATGTGCAAACACATGTAAACATAATGTAAACATCATAAGTACATGTAAACACCATGTTAACAATGTGTGAACACTATGTAAACACCATGTAAACAATGTGTAAACAACATGTAAAAAAACATGTAGACAACACATAAACAACATGTTATCAACATGTAAACAATGTGCAACCATCGTTTAAACCAGGGGTGTCAAACTCATTTTCACCGAGGGCCACATCGGCATAATGGCTGACCTTGAAGGGCCAGATGTAACTTATAAATGTAACTAAATGTAATCTAATGTAATGTAAAATAAATGTAACTACCGTACTCCTTAATGTTGAATAACTCATTTATTATAGCTTATTCAACTGACAATTACAGTTGCATAGAAAACATCTGTTTGCTTGTTGCTCTAACATAAATCCTTTTAAAATTTGTCAGCTTATGAAAACCCACATAACTCCATTAAAGCTGCACTATGTAACTTTGTAGTGCAGTCTAACTTTTCTAACAATAAATGTTTAACATATTTCTTCACTCTGTCACTATCTACTGACAGACTGATGTTAGACAAAGTAATCTCTGAAAAAAACTATAGTCCCCTTGCTTCTCTATCAGCATTTATAAAAACACTAAAAACACAGAGTGACCCGCCATTAACCAGCCAATAAAAACAGAGCTTGAATTTGAATCAGCCAATAAAAACAGAGCTTGAATTTGAATTTCAGCAGAGCAAGTCATATATGGCTCTGAGGGGGAGGGATCAGAATGCTTTGCCTGTTGAAAATATTTCTAAGTTCTGAGCACAACAGAAAGTTACATAGTGCACCTTTAATGAAGGATGAAATTGTCCAAGTTAATAAAAAAAAACATAAAACTGAGCTGCAAAGAACATGTATGACACATGTAGCATCTCACCCAAAAA
This sequence comes from Garcialebias charrua, assembly GCA_038048925.1. Lineage (NCBI taxonomy): Eukaryota > Metazoa > Chordata > Actinopteri > Cyprinodontiformes > Rivulidae > Garcialebias > Garcialebias charrua. The sequence continues at coordinate 13,450 of JBBPBX010019585.1, read as the reverse complement.
GGCTACACACAGCCTTGCATCCAACTGTGAATGACAACAATTTGTGTGCATACACATACCAAAATAAAGGTTGACTCAGTTCACAACTATATTACCGTACTCAAGTTGTTTGGTTAGTCTTTGATGAGGAGATGCTGCCTGTCCTTGAACACACCAAGTGGATTCTCTCTCTATGATTGATCATGTTCTGAAAATGATAAACACAAAACAAAATGCAAGCACAATCATTAAATTGCACACAGTTGAAATGTTCTTCTTCTTTGTTGAATTACATTTTATTATATTTTAATTAATCTAAAAAAGCTAAGTCTGGTCCTCTGGACATTTAAAAAACAAAACAAAACTTCATCTTTCAGGGATGAAGATGTTCACATCCTTGATAGAGAGGAACAATGGTTTGAGAGACGAGTAAAAGAGGCCATCTTTGTGAAAAGAAACCATCCAAGGAAGGGGAACATATTATTTTAGGTGGCTGAAATAATCACCTGTTTTTTGTTTTGTTTTTTTGAATGTCCAGAGGACCACACTTAGCTTTTTTAGATTTTTCTACCTGGATTATTGAGAATGCATCAGGATATATTTGAATTAAATTTTAAGAAAATGCTAACCTGACAAACAGGAAAGTGGACAAGATTGTCCTGTTTCACTTGCCACATCCATAAGTCCAATTTTCGCAGGAAAGCCGTGATCGCGTCGGATGCGTGATGACTTGTTTGCGTCCCTGCAGCTTCTGATTCAGCTGGGCGAGATGGTCGGTTATGTCGCACAACACAGCAAAGTCACACAGCCACTTTGAAGCTAGCTTTCACTGCAGCCTCGTTTTTGGCTGTGGGTTTCATGAACAAACTCTGCTGCGACCGCAGTTTGCCTTTTAATTCTTGGCAGAATGTGTTGCTTTTCTTGAAGGCTAGCTTTAGCGTACTTAGCTCCGTGTTTGGTTTCAAAACCGACACCGCCTCGTAACACAAAAGACATACCGGTCTTTCTCCTGGAAGCACAAACAAGTATTCGCCTTCCCATCTTTCTTGAAACTTCCGTCTGTATCAACTTTTCTCTTTCTGGACATGTTGGGATCATTATTTATATCTCAATTCCACTCGTTGGCATGAAGGTAGAAACACTGCCTCGGCTACCGTAGTCGAAAGGCATTGTGGGAAAACCGTTGTCGAAAGGCATAGTGGGGCTGCCGTAGTCGAAAGGCATTGTGGGAAATGTAGTTTTTGGTCAAAACTCGCTCGTATTAATTTTTAGACACTCAAAACTTTTTAATTAAGCTCTCGCGGGCCAGATAAAATGACATGGCGGGCCACATCTGGCCCGCGGGCCAAGAGTTTGACACATGTGGTTTAAACAATCAAAGCTCTCTGGTGTTCAGAGAAGGAGGTAAAGAGAGGTAGAGGGGAAACACGATGCAGACAGAGGCACAGGAATAAAGTCCAGGAAGGATTCCTCTGTTTCAGAAATGACACCTCCTGTTTGGACCTGTTACCACCAGCTGAGGTTCTGCTGCAGCCTGGACTGGGATGACATTAGTCCTGAGTGGACCGGTACAGAGACTTGTCCTGTAGCGCATTCATTCACACACAAAATGAAATTCATTCAACCTTTATTTATACAGGTTAGTCTCATTGAGCCTCGGGAACTCATTTACAAGAACGACCTGATTTTAACAAAGAATGATGACAACAGTGGACAATCATAAAAGAAAGCTTATAAATTGAGAAATCCATAAAAGAAAAATGAAAGATAATATTAAAAACACGAAACAAAAGCAGCTACATTATAAAGCAATGTAAAATACTAAAAACAGGAACATGTATGTGTTGGTTTTTGCCATGAACTTAGCAGATGTTTGAAGCCACTTATAGAAGGTCGAGAGCTTCAGATCTTTTTGTAAGATATTCCAGGAAACAGGAGTGGAGTAGGAGAAGACCATTTTGCTTAGTTCAATCCTCACTGACGGAACACTGCAGGTAATCATGTCCTGAGAGCGCACGCTGTAGCTGCACTCACGTAAAGACATGTAGGAGGAGATGTATGAGGGCAGCAGACCAAGAAGTGATTTAAAGATGAAAATGTACCAGTGGAAGAGTCTGCGTGAGGTTAATGATGTCCAGTTAACCAGTGAATACAGGGTGCAGTGGTGGGTACAGTAGTTTCAGTCAGTTATGAATCTTAGTGCAGTATGATAGACAACATCCAACATCTGCAGCGTGCAAGGAAATGGTTTTGTCTTTAATTTCAGGATAGTCTAGTTAAAATAGTGAAGAACATTTTACTGAATTTGAACCAGAACATCGGCCCACATGACACCTATGAAAAGCATGTCTATTAATCCATTTTAATGTGAAATATGAGACATAACTGCTTCCATAGACGCTGAGCTCCACAAGTTCACTGTGGACTTTTATCACTCCACGTCCTCTGCACCTCAAACAAAACAGAGCATCCTGAGAAACGTTGCCTTCCTCAACCTGAGCAACCAGCAACTAAACTACTGTAACTAGATCAACTACAGCAGACAAAAGTTATAAAGTATTTAAAGTACAACTTACTTGTTGAGTACAACACAAAAGTAAATGCCCTTAACAAGAAAAAAAACAACTAAAGATGATTAAGAAACTTTAGTAACAGATCGTATCACTAAATAAACTACAACTTCTTCCTAATAAAGTTGTGAAGTCCTCCTACGTCCCACAGTGTGCATGTGCACACGTGCACACACCCACAGCACAGTCTGCAGGTAGCCAGTGTGACTTGACAGGAGTCATTCAGAGATGAAGTACAAGATGTCTGCTGACATTAAAATACTTTGGATGAAAGTTGTGATGTGATGATCAAACACAAAGAAACAGAAAATACAACCTGAGAAGTTTGTTGAAGTTTTTATATGAACTGTGGTTTTACACAGAACGTTTCTTCTTCTTTATTTAACTATATTAAATGTTTAATTAAGACGAGTCAAATAAAAACCATCAGAGCAGACGTGATAACTACATCTAAGAGTTACATTTAACATTTATCTGATTTTTATTCTAATTGAATCTGACAGCCACATTTGAGTGTTTGGGCCTTGAACAGCTGGGCTCACAGCTCCAAACTACAAAGAGGTGCAAGAGGAACATCGTTAGCAGGTCGACAGATGTGAAACATCTGCAGAACAGATTCAAACTTCCTGACAGGTCTTCATCTGAGCTCAGGCTTCTGCAGAACCTCAGCTGAAGGTAAAATGTAGAAGTTCTGTTTGTTGATGAGCAGAACACGTTCGTCTGAAAGGAGCACTCTGTTGGTTTTACTGTAGCTGCATCTCCTTCTACCTCCTCTACAAACTGACCAGCTGATGATGATGATGATGTGATGCAGGTGAGACATTTCCATCAGTGATCAGTGTTAAAACCGCTCACCAGCATGTTCTCTGCACAGAAACTCTGTGTTCACGTTGGGAAATGGCTCCAGCCTCCTCAGGAAGGCATTGAGAAGACTGCTGGACTAGTTTTTGGTTTTACCGGAGCCGTTTTCCCGAGAACCGTGGCACAGTTTCAGGGAGCTGTGAGAGAAACAACAGATTGATCTTTGTTTAGACCTAGACCTCAGACCAGAACCCAGAAGTTGAAGCCAGTACACGCCTTTAGCCCCGCCCTCTCCGCGTAAACAAATGAGATGTTGCTCCCAGTGGCGTCCCGTGAAATGTCCACCAGGGGGGGCTATTTCTCCAAAATGAAAAAAATGTTCCCAAGTTCAAACTGTTTTTTTTAATTGAATGCAGATTAATACAAGGTCAACAGAACAATTAAATGCTCAGGATGAGAAGAGCCAATTTGACTCACTAAAACAACAAAGAACAAACAAAAAATATATAAATAAATTATATATAAATTATAGACAGGAAAATAAGTGAGATCAAAACATTTCTGCATTTCTACTTGCAAGAGGCTTTGTTTTCATTCTCCAGATCAATACAGGTGGTCCCCGACTTACGAGCGCTCTTACCTACAAGGTTCCGGACTTACGAGCTGGCGAACGAGCAGTAAATTTGTAAAGAACATACAAAAAATACAGCACTTTTATGTGTTTTTAGATGAAAGTGTGTTAGCTAACCGTTTGGAAACAAGTTTCTGAGCATGTTTATGAACTAGTATGAACATTTGTGATGAAAAACGAGTGTTCGTAGTAGCGCTAGCATAAATTTTCCGACTTACGACCGAAAATCCGGACATACGAGAACACGTGTTTCGTGTTCCGACGTACGAGATTTTCGTCTTACGAGAGCCTCGCAGGAACGGAACTCGCTCGTAAGTCGAGGACTACCTTACAGTGTTAAGAAATAGTAAAACACCACAAGTGACATTTAGTTATGGCGACAGTCAATGGATAAGATCAGAGCGCCCCCAAAACAGGAAACACGTCACCAATCAGAAAACGTTTTTTGAAACAAACAATATAACTCATCATTACTCATAAAATATTTATCCTACACAACTAAAACATATATGCATATATTTCAAAATATTTTTATTTTATTATTTCATTTTTATTAAATTATTTTAAAGGCTTCAATGTAACATGGTCCAGAATTTCCAGTGGGGCGGCACCCTAGCGCCCCCTATTGGCCGGCCGCCCCTGGTTGCTCCCATGAACCTGGTCCTGCTGGGTTCAGGCAGGCCCTTGGTCCATATTTTAAATGCAGGTTCTGGTACGTGTGGTGTCACGGGTTTCTCCAGCAGACACTGAAGAAGTTCCTGGCGTTGGCGCAGCACTTCAAGCTGCCACTGTTCCTCGCTGACGTCGCAGCACTGACGCTGCTCTCCCATGATGCTGTGCGGCAGCATGACCGTATGACCCGTGAGCCACACTGCAGCTTCTTCTGCACCGGCCGGCCAATCACATCGTTCGCTCTGCAGGCCAACCTATGGAAGTACGATGTGAGTGATGCCTTCAGGGCCACAGATACAGCAGGACAAATGGGTTCCCAGTTCAACATTTCTGTTGTTTTTGTCCATCAGCCTGCCTTCCTACTGGCCGCCCAGCAGAAAGGGTTTGAGCTGCTGGAGCTGCGAGGAGAGGACCCCCGACTCGCCAGTCTGGACACCCTATCAGGAGAGGAGCTTCCACTGCACTTCCTGTTTCGTCTCCATAGTTACAGCATCCATGTGGGTGGAGTCATGAATACCTGGTGAAACCATAGAGACCACATAAGCCGTTTTTGCACTGCACAGCCCAGCTCGGCCCGGCCTCGCTCATTTCGCATTGTGCGGAGAGCCGCCTTGAAGTGGGTGGAGTGTTCTCTTGAAGTGGGCGGAGTGTTCTTGTGTGCACGCTTGGTGTGTGTTAAGAGGTGGAAAGAGAAGGGATGGAGACGCCGCTAAAAAATATTTGTTAGCTGAATATATATATTAGTGTTTCTGAGTTTAATGTTTGTTAATAACTGATTACAAATCAGCTTATTTTACATGTGCGTAGCAAGGATTTTCTGAGGGGCGATCCGTTAAAAGAAAAAGTGGACCTACAAAAAGCAAGATACCCAGTAGCTCACTGGTTAAGCGTTGGGTTGGCGCTCCGAGCCTTTTCTCGACTTGGGTTCGAATCTCACTCGGTTGAAACTTATTTTACGTTTGTCTTTTATTGGATAAAAAAAAGGAGTTTCACAAACTCCTTTTTTAAAATCTCAGTCCTCATTTTTTTTTCCAATAAAAGACAAACGTAAAATAAGTTTCAACCGAGTGAGATTCGAACCCGAGTCGAGAAAAGGCTCGGAGCGCCAACCCAACGCTTAACCAGTGAGCTACTGGGTATCTTGCTTTTTATAGGTCCACTTTTTCTTTTAACGGATCGCCCCTCAGAAAATCGTTGCTACGCACATATAAAATAAGCTGATTTGTAATCAGTTATTAACAAACATTAAACTCAGAAACACTAATATATATATTCAGCTAACAAATATTTTTTAGGAGTTTCTGTAGTTAAATTTTAATGAAATTCAGCTCGCGCTGAGGTTGTTGTTAGAACGAGTTGATGACTCAACACGCAGCAGTCCCGCCCCTGCTGCAAACAACGAATCAAATGATGAGCAGTACATGACGTCAAACTGGGCCCGGGAGCTCGGCCCGATCAGAACCTCCGTCGGTGGGGTTCCAAAACTCGGGCTCCTGCCGGCCCGAGAAGGCAAATGCGAACCACACGAACCCGGGTTAGAAGCAGGGTGGAGCCGGGGAGGGCCGTGCAGTGCGAAAACGGCTATAGAGACACCCAACACGCATTGAGACTTACTTAGCAACCACATGTCTGATGTGCTGCAGTAATACAATCCCAGGCTGTAGTATTACTGTAGTAGTGCTGTAGTAGTAGTAGTAGTGCTGTAGTAGTAGTAGTAGTAGTGCTGTAGTAGTAGTATTGTAGTTATACTGTAATAGTACTGTCAAAGTATATATATATTGTATATATACTGTATATGGATGGATGGATGGATGGTGGGAGTGGTGGCGCAGAGGTTAAGAAGGTGAGCTTGTGATCGGAAGATTGCCGGTTCAAGCCCCGGTACTGACAACATCTAAAATGTGGGTGGGATAAGTGAAGCAGTCACACCTGTCTCCACCCTCATCTGCCCCACTCTGGGCCCTTGAGCAAGGCCCTTAACCCACACCATCTGCTCCCCCGGGAACCCTAGATAGCAGCTCTCTGCTCCACACAGAGGGCTGTGGTAGCTCGGTGGTCTGTGGTTGTGTCAGGAAGGACATCCGGCGTAAAAACAACTGCCAAGTCTTCGTGCGACTAGTTCGCTGTGGTGACCCCTGACGCAGGGAGAAGCCAAAATAAGAAGATAGAGTAGATAGATAGATAGAGTAGATAGAGTAGATAGATAGATAGAGTAGATAGATAGATAGATACAGTAGATAGATAGATACAGTAGATAGATAGATAGATACAGTAGATAGATTGATAGATACAGTAGATAGATTGATAGATACAGTAGATAGATTGATAGATAGATACAGTAGATAGATAGATTGATAGATAGATACAGTAGATAGATAGATTGATAGATAGATACAGTAGATAGATACAATAGATAGATACAATAGATAGATACAGTAGATCAGGGGTCACCAACATGGTGCCCGCGGGCACCCGGGTGCCCCCAAGGACCATTTGAGGTGCCCTCGGACCTGTTCTAAAAATAGCAAAACTCTCCACTTAGCTGCATTTAAAATGTCATTTTATTCAGTTGTTATTCTTTTTTTGTATTTATATATATTTTAAAATGTCTATCTTAAAAACATATTCTTAAAAATATGTTTATTATACATTTTTTTTCAATTTACGCTTTTTTATTTCCGAAGAGTTTATCAAACTGGTGCCCTTTGTAAGACTCCGTACCCACAAAGTAGCTCTCAGTTTCAAAAAGGTTGGTGACCCCTGCAGTAGATAGATACAATAGATAGATACAGTAGATAGATAGATACAATAGATAGATACAATAGATAGATACAATAGATAGATACAATAGATAGATACAATAGATAGATACAATAGATAGATACAATAGATAGATACAATAGATAGATACAATAGATAGATACAATAGATAGATACAATAGATAGATAGATAGATAGATAGATAGATAGATAGATAGATAGATAGATAGATAGATAGATAGATAGATAGATAGATAGATAGATAGATAGATAGATAGATACAGTAGATAGATAGATAGATAGATACAGTAGATAGATAGATAGATAGATAGATAGATAGATAGATAGATAGATAGATAGATAGATAGATAGATAGATAGATAGATAGATAGATAGATACATAGATAGATAGATAGATAGATAGATAGATAGATAGATAGATAGATACAGTAGATAGATAGATAGATAGATAGATAGATAGATAGATAGATAGATAGATAGATAGATAGATAGATAGATAGATAGATAGATAGATAGATACAGTAGATAGATAGAATAGATAGATAGATAGATAGATAGATACAGTAGATAGATACAATAGATAGATAGATACAGTAGATAGATACAATAGATAGATAGATACAGTAGATAGATACAGTAGATAGATAGATACAGTAGATAGATAGATAGATAGATAGATAGATAGATAGATAGATAGATAGATAGATAGATAGATAGATAGATAGATAGATAGATAGATAGATAGATAGATAGAGTAGATAGATAGATAGATAGATAGATAGAGTAGATAGATAGATAGATACAGTAGATAGATAGATACAGTAGATAGATACAGTAGATAGATTGATACAGTAGATGGATACAATAGATAGATAGATACAGTAGATAGATTGATACAGTAGATGGATACAATAGATAGATAGATACAGTAGATGGATACAATAGATAGATAGATACAGTAGATAGATAGATACAATAGATAGATAGATAGATACAATAGATAGATAGATACAATAGATAGATAGATACAATAGATAGATAGATACAATAGATAGATACAATAGATAGACAGATACAATAGATAGATAGATACAATAGATAGATAGATACAATAGATAGATACAGTAGATAGATTGATACAGTAGATAGATTGATTGATTATATGCTGTATATATCCATCCATCCATTTTCTTCTTCTGGTCGGGTCGCGGGGGTAGCAGCCTAAGTAGGGAGGCCCAGACTTCCCTCTCCCCAGCCACTTGAAGCAGCTCCTCTGGGGGAATCCCAAGGCGTTCCCAGGCCAGCCGAGAAACATAGTCCCTCCAGCGTGTCCTGTGTCTCCCTCTGGGTCTCCTCCCGGACTACTATTAAATAGTAGTACTGCAGTAATGGTACTGTTGTACAGAGTAGTGGTACTGTAGTATTACTGTAATACTACTGTTGTAGTACAGTACTGTAGTAGTAGTACTTTAGTAGTAGTAGTAGTTACCTGCACCCTTCTGTCCAGGTGGTGCTCCTGTACGAGCGCAGTGGGAACTATTTATGGCACGGCCCTCTGAGACTCAAAGTCAGTGTGGACCGAAGCTTCTCACCCTTCAGACTTCTGGACTATGGACGCCACGCAGGAGCGTACGACAGGTTGGACCGGCTGGGGCGGGGGGGTCATATGACCACAGGTTGTGTGGAGGACCAGAGGAGGCAGCAGTGAACTTCCTGTTTGTGTTGGCGTGTCGCCCCCTGCAGGCCAGAGCTGATCCTCACCGTGCTCGACGGCCTTGATGTTCGAGTCCCGCGCAACGTTTCAGAGTTTCTGAGGCAGCACAGACACGCTCGCTTCCTGGAGTGTCGTTACCGTGACGCCCGCAGCTTCCTGCAGGTCAGTGTTTGTTGTGGGGTAATGGTTGGAGTCCTGAGAGCTCAGTTCAATTCAAGTCTCTGACTGCAGCTCTACCCTGAAGACTCTTCGGCTGCAGCTGTGGATTTTCGCAGGAAGGCGAAGTCGTTACTTCATTCAGCCGCTCGGACGCTCGCTGCGCTCCGCGTACCGTTCTGGATCAGCAGCGGCACCTGTCTGGGTAACGTGCTAACATGCTAGCAGCTGTTTGAAAGGGAGGTGTCTGTAGTTTAGAGCAGACCTCTTCAGAAACTGCTCACATGTTTGCAACATAAACGTCTCAAACTGTCCTTCGTGTTTCTGTCCATGTCTCTGTCAATGTCCCTCACCTTCACAGGATGGTTCCGCCAGTGCAGCATCATCTCGTACAGTCGGGACGTTGACATCGGGATTTTCATCACGGACTTCAAGCCCGACATTGTCACAGCGTTCAGAGACGCCGGCTTTTCGCTCAAACACAAGTTTGGAAAGGTCAGACTTCGTTTACTTCACAAGTTTTTGAGTTTCATGTAAAAACGTGAATTCTCTGTTGGATTTACATCCAGTCAGACGTTCATTGCTGTCCTTTTTCATAAACTGATGTTTTATTCTGAAATCTGCGCTTCTGTCATTCTAAAGGTATTTTTATTTTGAAGTGCAGGTGGAGGACAGTCTAGAGCTGTCCTTTGTGGACGATGATGTCAAACTGGACATTTTCTTCTTCTACAAAGACGACGGCGTGTTGTGGAATGGAGGGACGCAGGCGAAGAGCGGCAGGAAGTTCAAGTACAAAAGTCTTCTTCCTGTTGAACTTTGTTCAGAAGCTTTGTTGTTAATAAAGTTTTGTTTTCCAGGTACATCTTCCCGCACTTCTCGCTGTGCTGGGCGGAGCTTCTGGAGGTCAAAGTTCGTGTTCCATGTGAGACGCTGGACTACGTGACGGCTAACTACGGCGCCACGTGGAGTGTCCCAGTGAAGAGCTGGGACTGGAAGACATCACCCAGCAACGTGCTGGAAAATGGGGTGTGGCCTGTTGCAGAGTGGGAGGAGCTTATTCAAGTGCACTAACGTTTTGAAGTGAGGCAAGAACGTGAAAATGTTTTTTACTTTTTGTTTTCTTTCCCTGTAAAACACCTGTGCTACAAATAAAGTTAGAACAAGATTGTTTATGGACGTTAACGTCCTTCGGACGGAGAAATGTCAGTTTTCTGTTTTTATAATAAAAAACTTTTTTATAGTTTTATGGCGTAAGTGTCGGTTCTCCTCACTGGAACAAGTTCAGAGTTCTGGTTCAACAGGACCCGGTCCAGATAAGTTTAAGTTTGGATTTTATCATTGATGTCATGGCTCTACATGGCAGGCTGTTGTTTCATATAATCTATTACACATATAAACTTCCATTAAGTAACGTTATTAAACAGCAAAGTACATTTTCATTGTTATGCTGATGACACTCAGTTGTATTTGTCCATGAAACTCGATGAATCCAGTCAGTTACTTAAGTTCAGGTCTCTTGTAAGTCACTGAGGCTCAATGGGACTAGCCTGTGTATAAATAAAGGTTGAATGAATGAAAAAGTTACAAGCATGTCTTAAAGAAACAAACTGGATGACCCTTAATTTTCTGCTTTTAAACTCAGACAAGACTGAGGTTTTAGTTTTTGAACCTGAGCATTTTAGGAATTAATTTTTCAGTATTTCTCCCTCCTTAGATGGCAAAAAAAATCTTGGTGTTATTTTTGGTCAGGACATGTCTTTTATCTCCCACATTAAAAATGTTACTCTTCTTCCACCTGTTTAATATCACTAAAATCAAAAACATCTTGTCTAAAAACGATGCAGAAAAACTGGTTCATGCATTTGTCACGTCTAGACTGGACTATTGAAATGGTTTGTTATCTGGGTGTCCAAATACTTCTTTAAAAATTCTTCAGTTGATCCAAAATGCTGCTGCCAGAGTCTTAACTGGAGTTAATGGTAGAGATCATATCTCTCCAGTTTTAGTTTCTCTCCATTGGCTCCCTGTCAAATCCAGAATATTGTAGAATTCAAAATCTTCTAACCTACAAAGCTCTCAACAACCTAGCTCCATCTTATATTACAGATCTTATTGTTCCATATTTTCCTAACAGAACACTTCACTCTCAGTCTGCAGGTTTACTTGTGGTTGTTTATAAAAGCAGAATGGGAGGAAGATCTTTCAGTTCTCAGGCTCCTCTCTTGTTGAACCAACTTCCAGTTTGTCCATGAGGCTGACACATTGTCCAGTTTGAAGACTTTCCTTTTTGATAACTCTTATAGTTGGGGCTGGCTTGGGTTTCCTGAACTATCCTTTAGTTCTGCTTGGACTGTAGGAGGACAAACTGACCACATTTCCTCTCTGCTGCTGTCTTTACGTACTCTACCAGTTTGTATTTGTAATTGTTTCTATCTTAACATGATTTTTTTTTTTTTGTATTTCCTCATATAGAAAGTTCATCTGAACCTGTCATTGTGTGTCTGTCTCTCCTTCCTGTTCCTCTCAAACCAGCTGGTTGAAGCAGATGGTCGCTCATCCTGAGCCTGGTTCTGTTGGAGGTTTTTTCCTGTTAAAAGGACGATTTTCCTTTCTACTGTCTCCTTTGTGCTTGCTCAGGATGGGAGACTGTGAAGTGAAGATTTAACACAATCTGGTGCTTCCTTAGATGAATAACTTTTACTAACTGGCTTTTATATAACTGTTTCTGTACAGTGGCCTGAGATGACTTTTTGTTGTGACTTGGAGCTATAGAAATAAACGAGTCTAAAATGAGTCAGATTATAACTGAGGGCACTGCCCTGCTGCGTGTACATCAGGCATTGTGTGTTGTCATGTTTTTTTTCTGTGCTGTGAAGCAAAGATGTCACTGAGGTTTTTACCGTGAAACTTTTCCACAAACAGCAAAATGTATCTTTCCAGGTGTGTGATCAGACTGTTTGGCTTCCCATTCTTAAAATCAGTGCAATGTGACAACACCGCTGGTGGCAAAGTAAATGTGACTCACTACAGACACTTCTGTACCACTGGACTGTGATAACACATCAATGCCAGCTCATCTCTGAATTAATGCAACGGCCGGCAAGGTGGAGACGTGGCTGCAGAGAATGCTGAGGAAGTTAAAGCTGCACTATGTAACTTTGTAGTGCAGTCTGTAACTTTTCTAACAATATATTTTTAACATATTTCTTCACTCTGTCACTATCTACTGACAGACTGGTGTTAGACAAAGTAATCTCTGAAAAAAACTATAGTCCCCTTGCTTCTCTATCAGCATTTATAAAAACACTAAAAACACAGAGTGACCCGCCGTTAACCAGCCAATAAAAACAGAGCTTGAATTTGAATTTCAGCAGAGCAAGGGGGCAGAGCCATATATGGCTCTGAGGGGGAGGGATCAGAATGCTTTGCCTGTTGAAAATATTTCTAAGTTCTGCACTCTACAGAAAGTTACACATAGCACCTTTAAGGGACAAGCTCCCATTGCCAACAACACTGCTAATCAATGCACAGCCCCTGAGAGCAAGAACAGATGCGCTGGCTGCCAACACTCGCTTTCTCCATGAGTACCAGGCACAACACCAGCCTTTCTACCTACTGAGAGAGTTTCCACAAATATTCATCACTGTTACTGTACATACACCCAAAGCTAACTTCAGCAAAGCAACTGAAGTTTTATAACTTTTCACAGGAACTAGAGTCCTTCTCCCCAGATGCACTTAAGTGTTTCCTGGTTCTTATAACTTTTCACAGGAACTAGAGTCCTTCTCCCCAGATGCACTTAAGTGTTTCCTGGTTGACTTCAATAACTGTCCTGCTAAAAAATCTCTTTGCACCTATTATCAGTACAGGTATTCCCCGACTTACGAACGAGTTCCGGACCTGTGGGCCGTTCGTAACTCGTAAATGACGTAAGTCGGATCACATACCAGAAAATAAAATAAAAAATTATGAATAAATAAATGTACAGTAATAATAATAATAATAATTACTTTAATTTGTAACGCACTTTTCATTAACAAAAATCTCAAAGTGCAACTAAAATCAAAGATAAAATAACAAAAATCAATAATAAAATCAATTAAAAACAATGATAATATCAACTAAGATCAGAGGTAAAATCATGTG